>JBAJNP010004174.1:19433-34909 GCA_036877545.1 Yasuhikotakia modesta | reverse complement strand
TTCACAAATTGGGTTTTGGATGTACATTTGATTAGGTTATTCTATTTTTTTTTTTTACACAAAACCTAACCATGTCTGGAGGGTTCACAAGCAGCACTGTGTATATATATATATATATGTGTGTGTGTGTGTGTGTATTTTTATATAAATACTATTATTTTAAAAATGTACCTGTTAGAATGCTAAGGAACCGATTCCACATACAATAAATACAACTTTAAATTATAAAAAGGCAAAAAGTTACTCCTGAGACTTAATTCTCAGTTACTTCTGAGACCATTTTTAATAGTTATCTGCTTTTGTAGATAGCTATCTATTTTGTAGATAGCTTAGTTTGGTATTTTGTCAACCAATGAAGTGACATTTAAGAAAAAAAAGGGCTGGCAATTTCCAATGAAAACGTGTGTGTGTGTGTTTATACACGTGTATTTAGACAGCTTTAAGATTGCTGTTAGGATGTGAGGAGATTTTGACCAGGATTGTTTCTTTTTCTCCATTTATTTTTTCTGGAAATAATCACCTTTGTTGCCTGTAAGTGTGGTTTAAGTGTTACCTTAAGAAGCTGTACGATTACATTATGTTTCCCACATGTACATGTGTTTGTATGTATGAATCAGTGCGTGCACCTGTTGGAGCAGCTGCGTGCTGCCTGTTGCTCTTCACATCCAAGAAGATTGTGTAGGCATCATAGGCAAACAAGAGTCCAGCTAGCAGACCAAACACCTGAGAGAGGAGGTGAACATCATGTGATAATAAACAAATGTTGAATAGAATGACTAAACAGGAGGAGGCATTCATGGAGAAAATAAAGCTTTATTTTGAGTATGTTAGATGCCTCACCCCCCCAGCGATGCGAGCCCCATCCCCAGCTCCACCAATCACACAGATAAGAGAGGTAATGAGATACAGGAGTGCACCAATCCCGGCACGGAACAGGTCCTGAGGGAGAAATTTTGGTTTGTTTAGAGAAGTTCATGTGTCTCCTCTAAACAGGCTTTGCCCTAAATCTTTATTTTCAAGCTGATTGAAAGCAACATAATTTGGAGTTTTACTGACTCTGTAGAATCCTTTATTCTGATTGGTCAACTGCAGCATTCTGCAGTCAAATATTTCTAATGTCATTATGATGAGTTCTGAATCATTGTAACGTTAATTTAAAAAATTAATTCAATTTGACAGCAGTGCATAGTTTTGTTTAGAGGTTTTAATGTGATACAACATGTCTTCTGTGTGTGTCTGTGTCAATTAATACTTACAGTCCAGGGCCAGTTCACAACCTGGATCTGTTTGTCCAGCTCCATCATGAAAATAATGAAGAAGATAATGGCAAAGACCATCTCACAGATGGCTACTGCTGAGTATCCTCCATACAGAGATGCAGCATAACAAATGATGATGATGAAACTGATGAGCTACAGCAAAGAGAGTCACTTTAGTTTTAGTCACCCATTAGTGTATAGAAATGTACAACAAACTATCAACATTTTGTTAATCTTCATGTTTTACAAATAACCTGCATACAAATGCACCTGTCACTTGTTTTGAAAAACAGTGTTCACAAAAAAAATCTATCTAGAACTTTCCATGCGTCATTTGAAATTAATTATTGAACCTTTTTAAGGTACAGTAGAAAAAGATAGGCACCCTTCTAGCCCCCCAGAACACCTTAGCAGTGTGGCAGCTACTTTGCACATTTACTTCAGAAGAAAATAATTAAAGCTCCAATTTTCAATATTCAAAAAAAATTAAAAAACAGATCAATGTTCAAAACAATGTAATCACTTTAGCCCAATTCACCCCAGTACATTTATAATTTATAATATGAGCTATAGATGTACGTAAATACGTAAAGAAAAGTATGTAAAGTAACCTGTAATTTTATGTTTTAAAAGCATTTAAACAGCATTTACATTTAAAACCATCACAATCCCACCTTTCCTCATGTGATGCTGTATTTTTTATATTCCTATCTTCCCATCCTGTCTACCCCACTCTTGTTAATTCATGAATGTTTGTATTATGTGTGAATGGGTTGATGGCTAATTTCGCTGGTACTTGTGACTAGTGGCAAAAAAGGCTTACTACTACTACTACTAATATCGGCTATACCATGGAAGACGCTGATATAACAAACCAATAGGTTATTAACACCATGAAGTTAAGGAGTTGTGTATTGTCTGGTTAAAATAATTTAATGCTTGCCAAATGTTTTGTCAGATATAGTAACCCATACCCGAAATGTGATCTCTGCATTTAACCCAACACTGGTAAGGAGTAAACACACTCATGTCATGAACCCACCCTGATCAGTACAGAGCTATCACCGCAGTGCCCGGGGAGCAAGCAGGGTTAGGTGCCTTGCTTAAGTGAAGTGACGGTTGCCCATAACCAAAATGTGACCTCTGCATTTAACCCATCCATTGTGAGGAGTGAACACACACTGCAAGTCATGAACACACACTGCAAGTCATGAACACACACTGCAAGTCATGAACACACACTGCAAGTCATGAACACACACTGCAAGTCATGAACACACACACACCCGGAGCAGTGGGCAGCTATCCCTGCAGCGCCCGGGGAGCAATCAATTAAACATGATTAAAGCAAAGACCTAGTTTAATAAGAAAAGTAATATATGGTTATATATCTCAACTATTGTGTAGCAGCTTATATTGATAACATCCTTAATCATTCACAAAACATGGAACAACATATCAAACATGTAACTGTCACATCTCCAGGAACATCAACATCAATGTAACACACAACCTCCCACAACTTCCTACAACGCTACACTACACCCACAATTCATCTGAACACACCATCTGTTCTAAGTGTCAGTTAACAGCAGAGGTGTAAACTCACATTCTCTGGAGTTTATAATAAGTTTAAACTTTCACTGTGGTGAGAACCAAAAAGTGAGGAATATAGCATGGGTGTAAACCCCTCACAAACCAAACAATACATTGCAGAAGGGGTTTGGTCCTGAATGCCCTCAAATAAGGTCTCCACAGAATAAGAATACCTATGGGAGCAGAAGAAGACCAATTTTAACATGAGTCAAATCAACCCTAAAACTCATATCTGCCGAACACAACCACTACTACTAGGAAATGTTGAATCCTGCTGTGGGTATTAGTCAGACTTTAAGAACTTTGACTGTAGTTTATAATCAGTGACTCACAGTTTATTTATAAAACATAAAAGAAAACTGATCATGCAACACTTAAAAAGAACTACAGAACTAATTTTTTACATAAGTGTCAATTTAATGACAAGTCACATTAGACATGTAATGGTTTTTTAAACATTTTTTTAACATTTAACGGTTGCCTGCACATTCAAAACCCAATTGTTACCATGCTATCTAATCCTATCTGTTTACATGTTCCAGCACTTTCAATAGGAATAACTTCATGTGAAACTTAAAGTAACAAAACGTACATTAGTCCTGTTTATTACATTATTAATCCTGTCGTATGTGTGCTTATGTAGGCCTGCTATTGGTGGAAGATGTGCAAGAAGCTAACCTTTTGGTGGTGTTGTTTCTCTATGAAGCATTGCATTAGATGTCTGTATAGGACTCTTAAATGCTCTTATGCTCGAGAGTATACAACATTTTTATTTAGTATTTTTTTCTTACTGTCAAAAACAACCTCTGACAAGCAAAATAATAAAATAAATAAATAAATCGCCAAACAAAAACTAGCTTTATATAGTGAAATATAAAGTTTTGAATTTTAAATTTAGTTTTTTCATTTTTGTTTTTAATTTTTCAAAATATTTTCAAAATATTATGCTTTAGTTTTCCTGTTATTTTGATCTTTCTCCTACTTTGCATACTATACAACCTATTACATACTATAATTATGTAAAAGGGTACAACTTCATGCACTTTAACTTTGTTTTTCATCTCTCAATCTTAGGTCCCTCCTTCAATGTGGATTTTGTTTATCTATTTTATCACAATTTAGATAAATAAAGGCCTGCCTTAACAACAACCAACAATTATATTAATGAAGGGTTATACAGGTGAGACATGGTTACATGTTAGATGGTTTCAAGTCATCTTGAAGTGTTATTTTTGTTGCCATGGTTTTGTTTTGCTTCAATGAATTGTTCACTTGCCTGTAAATGCAATGTTGTTGTTGTTATGGTAAAAACATCTTTAAAAACTTTAAAAAAAGGAATAAGGAAGAAGATTTTCTCAAAACAGGAAGATTCTCAATGTGTTAGGTGGCAAGTTTCCTGTTTGCTATCACTTTAATCAACAAAGTTTCTTTGTTGTACACAGTATCTGCACCAAACATTTGCAAGAAATAAACAACCATGTGACTGTACTGATTACATACTGAAATTATTTGTACATTTTTATTTGAATAATTTTGCAAAAGGAGGCTGAGAAAGGCATTTTAAATAAGGGTACCCATTAATGAACAGTCACCAAGCTGTGCTGTTGAAATGAGACCAGCATTAAGGCACATTCAGGTACAGTTCTTCACACAGATGTGTGAATGCTCAAATGCTGCACAATGGTCTACTTTACAGTCAACAGGGTAAGACTTCTTTAAGTTTTAAGCACTGAAACCATCCCAAACCATTCTGACATAGTGGCATTTATGCAATCTCTATTATTTACTAAATACAGTTACCTTATGGATTTATATAAAACATTTTTAATTACAAAACAATTGGACCACTGATTGTGGTTATCCAATGTCTATGGGGTTACAACACTAGTACTTTGGATCTAAGGAGAGTAAACATGATATCTTGAAGGCACTAAAGTAACGAAGGATTCAAAATTTAGCCTTTCTAACCTTTTCACACCGTGTCATTTGAAAACGTGAAGCTGAAAATAAAATACTACTAGTATTATAGAACTTTATTTAATTATATAACTTTTACATTTTTATCTTCCACTGACAAGATTTCTAGGTCCATGTAAAGTACGTTAACAGTCATTAGGTCTGCCACACTTACTGGTATCAACCTGAGCTACACCAGCCCAGAGAAGGCAAGTGATTATACCAGGCCTATGTCTGTGGGCGGCGAGGAGCAGAGCGGGCAATATGATGTCATTAGGCACCACTCCCTCACATGCACAAAGATTGGAGCTGTAAAGGTTCTGTGGGGACTGGTACAAACTGCCTCTTTAATCTCACAGACAGAGTGAGCTTCAGCTAGCACACAATAAAGCTCTATTCAACTGGTCCTTTAAGAACACCCACTACTGAGGGATCTTTCTGAAATGGGTCATGGGGAGAAGAGATAAATAAGGAAACACCAGAAATAAAAACAACCTCAAGCATATACACCAGGCAACATTTCTTGAAACACTAGCCTACTGTACATACGCAACATACATATGCAAGCATGCAGAAAGTATAATCTTTTGTGCAAAAAGATTATCTGAACACAGATAATCTGTCAAAAAATGCTGTTCTCAAACCCAGCAATGGCATTCGCTGCCTTTTCATACCATACTAAAGTTATTAAGACATTCTTGCATTTTTTTTGTTGTGTCATAATATAGTCAGTCATATAAAAGAAACCTTTGTAAAAGTCTATGCATGCACTGTCACTTTAAGCACAGGGCGTGTCAATCATGTAAGAGGAGTGTGTATCCATGTTTACTAGTCTAAAGCTCTATACCAATAATTAGTATCACAACATACTTATCTTAAACTCATAATTAAGGTATTCTGTGTTTGTTATTCAATACCAAGTGAAGCTGTCAGCCTCAGTTATACTGTCTTCCTGATAACTGGATACGGTTTAAATCTGTTGAACTTGCTGTTGGACAGATTTGGACTTTTGTTAGGAGATATTAACTGTTAGATATTACTGACAATAGAAGACAATCACTCTTTGACATAAACAGCAACTACGGCATGTTGGCTAAAGATTATTAACCCATGGTTTAGAATAACTCAACATTGTGCACATCTGTGAACTGGGGTCAACTAGGAATTATGTCTATGAAATGCACTTACTATATTTACATAAAGCTCTATTCCTGTTACACAACCTGATATATTTTTATATTTAGCTTATCAAACGTTTGTTGTTCCAAACGTGCACACATTTCTTAATTCATGGAATGCAACATCTTAAAAATGATCAATGTGCTTTATTTTATACAATCAATGCATACAGTGACTAGGGACTGAGGTCAAACTTTTAAAAAAAGATTTGAGAGATTTTAGATCTTATCAATAAGTCAATAAAAGCAACATTTGGTCTGTTGCCTTCAAAATTATTTTTCATTTTCAAGTTATCCTTTTTATGCATTTAGACAAGCTGCAGTTGCAAGAAGGCAGTCCTCTATATTTTATTTTACCTTGCCCTTTGACCTGACAGCACATGGTCAGCATTCCATGCCACCTTCTGACAAAAGCACACAGTTGTGTCACTGGGGTTTCAAATGACTCCGTGATGGGGACCTAGTTAATACTCTTTCTGAAACAGCCATACTGTACATGAGTATTTAACCATTTGCTGCATGACTGTATTTACATGTCTTCGTCAAACTGGGTGTTATTCTCCTAAATATAGCATGCGAAAAATTTGGGTAATGCTTCTCGTGTACTGATGGCAAATTCGAACACTTACAATACTTCTTAGAGTAACGTGTGTGAGCTGAAAGTGTCCATGTGCATTTAAATACAGGGAGCACAGATTTCATTAAGTAACTCAAAACACTAAACATGACAGCTGCATGCAGATGAAGACCGAACAATCTCGCGTCTTTAAATAATATTGTGAGAACTGACAAAAATCTATGAAAACTTATGTTTTGAGTCAAGTGTGTGAATCAACAAGTGAGTTATTTTGTTACTGAGTGGGAGCGGCGCCATGACAACACCCGTCATTTCACACCTCCGCTGCGTTTGATCCAACTTTCAATGAAGCCATTATGTTCCAGAATGATATAAAATGTAAATTTAACGCGTTTACTTACTATTTCAGCGGCCAGAATCGTCCCTTTCCGAGTCCGCACGTAGCTTTTCAGTTTCTCCAGACAGTTTGTGAAGGGACTCGCCTCTGTTTCAGCCATTCTATAAAATAACGCCTTAGCAGGATCAGCGTCTCTCCCGGCAAACGTTCACAAAGAAGGTATAGAATCAGGCAACAACTCTGACGCAAGTTTCTGGAGTTTCTCTGTGTGTTTGCTGCTGGGGAACCAAACGTTAAAGGAATATTTCGTGCGGCAGAAGCTCAGCAACTCGAAGAACGCAATAGGAAAGTATGAGTGTTGGGGGCGTTGGCTTTACCGCTCTCATGAGGGTACATCAGAGAGGAGGGAGAAGAGCCACATACACACTTGGGTTAGTTCAGCTTTTATTCAAAGTGAAACATGCCCACCGATCAGCAGTTGTTAATCCTCTCTACTAGAAACGTCATTGGCCGACGGCGGCCACGTTTTTAAGGTATTTGAAGCAATCATGACATCTTGGATAAAAACACGGCATGTCAGTTTTTTAGATTGAGTTGACTGGATAAATCAAAGTCTGCCGCATTATAGCGCCACTTAGTGGTCAATCGGCATTTTTTAGTGACCGTAGACGTGTTTCATACGTGTATCAAGTTTGACCATATCGCTTTACTTTCAGTCAGGGTTCCTCCATTAGTTTTCATCAAGGGCCAAATTCTGCCAACAATACGAAGCCAATGGCCGCATTTTTTTTTACCAAAAAGTTTGCTCTGCTATTACTACTATTATTATTATTATTATTATTRWWAWWRTWRWTGTTGTTGCTGCAWMATTWTTTGTTTTTATTGTTGTTTGCACAATATAAATACACAATACAAGATTTTTTTTCTCCTGGCTATTCTGTTTTATTCAAACAATTATGAACATTTGTTTCTCAGTAGTCAGTTTTATTTTTTGAACATTCTGTATTCAAAACATTTTGCATTCAGATACTAAATAACCTTTGCCTTCAAAGTATTATAAACAAATAAACAAAAAAAAATAATAAAATAAAATAAAATCTTCATTTCTGCCTCCAAGTCAGCTGTTCTTGTTCACTTCCAGACTGGATCTCTTCTCTTCCCCTAACTGCAGAATACATTATTATACCTATCAGAATTAGTATTTTTATTTTGTGGTGATCAGATTGTAAAGTGTTATCTGGCATGTACTCACCATTCAATGAGATAAGTGACAGCGACTGGCTCAAGCAATAGCTCTGAAGTTGGGGCAATATTCTGTTGTAGCAATCCTGAGACACTGATCAAGATGCATATTGGACAGTCTGTTTCTATCCTGGTTCTTGATGAAGTTCATTATAGAAAATGATGACTCACAGATGTAAGTAGAGGGGAACATCGAAAATAGGAACATTGCAATGGTCTGCTGTTCTTGAATTTTGCTTGAGAGACCAGTTTTGTCCAGAAATTGCTCACACTAGCCTCCTTGTGTTGTTCTCTGAGCAAATCAGACTTTGACATTTCCAAAATCTCCAACTGCAAAGATGCTTCATCCAAAGTTGAAACCAGGCGTTTGGCCTCAGCAGTCCATTGCCCATCTGCTGGGACTGAAAACGGCTGTCTCAGGAAGAGGAGGAGTTCACTTGACAGGTTAAAGCTCTCAAATCGTTCCTCGAAATTCTTTGCCAGTCTTGTGACGAAGTTGCGCATTAGCGGGTCCTCTCGCATCTGGTGTTTTACGCAGTGTTGTTGCAAATGCAGAAAGTGTGGTTTTCTCCCTTGAAGACCGTGTTCAAAAAGTGCCAGCTTTAAACGAAAAGCTTTGATGGCTTCATACATGTCTGCAATAGTGTGGTTCTTTCCTTGCAATTGCAAATTGAGCTGATTTAGGTGAGACATTATATCACACAAAAAAACGCATGTATGCCATCTCTGTGCTCTCATTCAAAAGCCTCAGAAATGTATCTGCCTTTTGGCTTTGAAGGCTGCATAAAAATGAACAAAGTTAATTTTGAAGTTCACACACTCTCTCCAGCCCACGGCCCTTGCTCAGCCATCGGATATCGTTGTGCAGCAAAAGATTGTGTCTTTTTGCTAACATTTCCTCCAGCAAGGCTCGGAAAAGGCGATAGACCAGAACAGACCAGAACTCACGCGAATAAAGTTTACCAACCTCATCACAGTGCCCATTGTCTCTTTCATTTTTCCAGAGAGTTTTGCACACAAAACCGATTTATGAATTATGCAGTGAAATGCTATGAGAGCTGGGTTGACAGCAGCTAGTCTGCTAATCAAACCTCTGTGATGTCCAACCATTGACGGGGCCCCATCAGTGACAACGGACACAACTTTGCCCAAATCCAATCCATTCTTTTCAAAGAACTGCATCAGTTCGTTAAAAATGATTTCTCCGGTTGCGTGCCCCTGTATTGGCAGCAAACAAAGCAGCTCTTCACGGAAAACGTTCCCATCAAAAAATCTGATGAACACTGACAGCTGTTCAATGTCAGTTCGGTCGCAAGACGAGTCTATTGCAAGTGACATGACTTTCCGAGTCCGCACGTAGCTTTTCAGTTTCTCCAGACAGTTTGTGAAGGTACTCGCCTCTGTTTCAGCCATTCTATAAAATAACGCCTTAGCAGGATCAGCGTCTCTCCCAGCAAACGTTCACAAAGAAGGTATAGAATCAGGCAACAACTCTGACGCAACTTTCTGAAGTTTCTCAATGTGTTTGCTGCTGGGGAACCAAACGTTAAAGGAATAGTGTTTCTACTCTTCTTGTTGCCGTGCAGTCGGATAATTTACCTTCTGTAAAAGCTCGACAACCATTTTCTTCGTTTTGTCATTGTGATTTAAAACTTCTTCCACCGTGTCAATTGCACAGTTTTAATTAATTCGGCATCCGTGAACGGCTTTTTGGCCTTTGCCAGGTTCCAAGCCACACGTAAGGAAGCTGCGGATGCATTCTCCTGCATAGATGTGGTTTTGTGCATAACAGCAACTGATTGCTTGTAAACTGCCACCAATTGTGTTACCTTCTGTTTGCGGCTCTCCGAATATTCTGCATAATTGAAATTTAAACTGCTGTGCAATGCGATGAAATGGCGTTTCATGTTATCAGCCTTACAGACTGCCACAGTCTGCGTACATAACAAACACGTTGGCTTTGCATTGTGGTGGTCAGGCAAAATTGTTCGGTCCATTCACATCTGAATCGCCTATTTTCTCTGTCCACTTTTCTTTTCTTCACACTCGCCATGTTTTCGCTGTTAGACTAAAGGCTTTAAATGATGCTGCGTTTGATTTTTTGCGCTAGTGACGTGCTTACGCTGACGTTACCCTGACGACGTTGACAACAATTTTTTAAATTAGTGGGGTCAAACATTGTTCTTTCGCGGGCCGCCTATTGAGGAACCCTGCTTTAAGTTATAGTAATAAAATATACAGTATATATATATATATATATATAGTAATACAATTTATTATTAACAAAATTATAATTAATTAATAATTTGAATTGCATAATTATTTACTAAACAGAAAACAAAACTTGGGAGCATTAAAACAATGTTAACATATTTCAACATGTTGCTAACATGTTTTATCATGATGCTTATTCACGATGTAATGAAGTTGCTAGGGTGACCTAAATGGTTGCTAGGGTGTGGCCAGGGCAATACCTAAAACCAAGATACCCTGACAACCTGATGTATATTAGTAAAACTAATTAGGGATACTGATATTGTAATTAATTTTTGAATATAGAGTTGACTGTCAACCTACCTGCTGGTCTTTCCAGGTAACCCTGCCACCCCCTATACTATCTCAATACAGCTTGGTTCCACAACACTTTCTCCAGCTCGATCAGTAAAAAATCTTGGAGTTATCTTTGATGACAAACTAACATTCACTGAATACATCACTAAAACAGCACGCTCCTGCGGGTTTGTCTTATATAACATCAGAAAAATCAGACCATTTCTAACTAACCTTCATTTACTCAAAACACATCATTTGTAAAAACTATTAATTGTAATTATGTGTATTAATGTATAAATTAATGTATTTAATGTTAAAACAAATTGTATGACTTTACACTGTATGACTTTGTATGACTTTACACAGGTTGATTTACCACTTAGTTTCCTGATTGGTAAATGTGTCTTTTGGAAGTTGCACAGCATTTGCCAGAAAATCATGTTGAGACAATCTCACAAAAAAATTGTGTTGTAAAACACTATATAGTATAATAGTGCAAATGGAAAGCAGTGCAAATAGTTACGGGGTATTCAGGAGTCTGATGGCCTGGGTGAAAAAACTGTTGCATAGTCTTGTTGTGAGGGCCCAAATGCTTCGGTACCGTTCAGTATTGTGTGGGTGAGGGGTGATGGGTTTGCAGCTGCAGTGTAAGGTGTGAATGTCCCTCAGTAGAACATGGTGAGGATAGGGGGGAGAATTGTGCCTTTTCAGAAAGTACAGCCACTGCTGGTTTTGTCAGATTAAGGTAGATTATTTCCTGAAACATGATTCAGCAAAGAAAGTAACACAATTCCATGACACAAAATACACAATTAACAGATTCTCCTTCTCCACAGATTGTACCAGGTGTGGTTTGATGCCCCTACATGAAAAGGACTGGAGCCTAAACGTCTATTTCTTGTTGGAGACATCGCTTCCTCTCCTGAGTTCTTTGTTAACATTGGTGTCTTTTCCTTTCTTTACTCAATGGCAGCCATCTCTGTTTACATATTTCTCATGGAGAAATACTGTGAGGAAAACAAAGTTGTTCAGGCTGTGAGACCTCTTGTAATATCTTTGTATTTTGAGATTTTGAGATATGTTGTGAAACCGTGTATGTCATTTTAGAATCATTTATTAAGGTATTTCAAGTTTTTTATGGTTATTGCAAATTAGGCTTTTTGGAACTTTGTGTCACAAATTCAGTCCCTGTGGCTACCTCTACTGACCGCCAGCGGGATCCCTCAACTGAGTACTATCGGACTCCATTTCCCATCAGCCCCGTACCTGGTCATGCCCATCCCAGCTGGCGGCCATTTCCAATTAGCGCCACGCTATAAAGACTCTCTCCAAACATGGACTCTTGTTGATTTTTGTTATACCCGTTTGTTATACCCGTTTGCTGTCATTGACCTCTGCCTGTCTGACTACGTTTGTAATAAAGTCTGCACATGGATCTTAACAAGTCTGAGACTCTGTTACAGAAGACTTCACCACCCAAAGATCCAACAGCCATGTTTCAGCTGAGCACAGAGCTGAGCCATCAAGCGATGAGACTTGAAGCCCAGCAACAGCAACTTGAGCGCCTGGCTGTTATTGCATATGAGCTAGTGAAGGCTTTGCAGAACATACACTCAACTGGAGGTAATGTAATCATCCCCCACATCATCCCACTTCTTCCTCTTGTTTCTGTTGGTGCTTCAGGTCCTGGTCTGTTGCTGGCATTCCCGAATAAGTATGATGGCGCACCTGGTAAATGCAGAGGTTTCCTTATGCAGTGCTCACTTTACTCCACCGAGCAGAGTCGGATCGCTTTTGTATGCTTACTACTTACCGGTAAGGCCCTGGAATGGGCAACAGCCATTTGGAACACTAATTACTTTGTTTTCCCTACATTCCCTGCCTACCTAGATCATTTCCGTGAAGGGTTCCAAAACTCCTGCAATGGCAGAGACGCAGGTGAACAGCTGCTGCAACTTTGCCAGGGAAGGAGATCTGCTGTGGAATATGCTCTCTCATTTCGCACCCTGGCAGCTCAAGCAGAGTGGATCGAGGAACCCTTAAAGCTGGCCTACCGCAAGGGACTCAGTACTCACCTTCAAACTGAGCTGGCCTGTCGCAATGAGGGGAGAACACTGGATCAATTCATCAAACTTTCTATATGCCTTAATAATCTCCTGAGAACAAGAGTCCCTCAGACCTTCAGTTCTTACCCGGTTCCTCAACCTACCTGTGATGCATCCACTGAGCTCATGCAAGTGCAACTATGTTTGCACTGTGGTCATCCAGTTCATCATAGAACGCACTGTCCTGAGCTTATGCCCAAGTTTAAACCCCTGGTGAGTTCCAAGCAATGTACTTCCTCAAGCCTACTAGTGCCTATTGAACTCAAAAGTACTGATATCTGCATTGAAAGTCAAGCTCTGATAGACTCTGGGGCCGCAGGCAATTTTATTGATGAACATTTTACTGAAGAACACCACTTACCTTTGGTTGTTGTTCATTAGCTGCCCTTACTGCCAGGGGAAGAGGATTGACTGGTAAAGATACGCCTGCCACCACAAAGTTCACTCTTCATGTGGGTTCTTTGCATGAACAGAATATAGAACTCCTTGTAATAAACATCCCCATTCACCCTGTCATCCTAGGTTATCCCTGGCTTGAAGTTCACAACCCTACCATCTCCTGGGCACAGAAACAGATTACCCACTGATTGTATCTCTCATTACCTTTAACACAAACCCATATACACTAGCATTATTTCCTCTGAATAGTAAGACAGGGCTGACCTTCTTCCAAAGAAATATGCAGACCTGGCTGAGGCCTTTAGCAAGAAGAGGGCTACCAAACCAGCAGTCCACCCAAGCACGTGCAACTTGTCAGAACCGTCCTAGAACGTCTTATTCAACATCAGCTGTACGCCAAACTTGAGAAGTGTAAGTTCCACCGAACGTGCATCTTGTTTCTGGGGTACATCATCAGCCCTGAAGGAGTTGCTATGGTTAATAAAGAGATCAGTGCAGACCAATCATGGACCCAACCTAGAACACTGAAAGAACAACAAAGATATCTGGGCTTCCTACCAGCATGGCTAAGAAGGGGGTATCTTGTCTAACCTGGAACGAGGAGGAAGTGCAGGCATTTCAAGAACTCAAGAGCCGCTTTACATCCACCCCCATACTGCACCATCCCGATCTTGAAAAAGAATTCTGACCCAATGTCATGGTAACCCTCCCAAACTTATGCACATTCTACTCTCACAAACTTAGCCCTGCTTAACAAAATTATGATGTAGGCAACCGGAAACTGCTCTCTATGAAAGCAGCCTTCGATGAGTGGTGCATTGGCAGTAGGGGTCCATATATCCATCTACAGTCTTAAACGATCATTGCAACCTAGAGTACCTGAAGTCAGCCAAGAGACTGAATCACCGTCAGGCCCGGTGGGGGTTTTTCACACAATTTCAGTTCACAGTTACCTACCTAAGGCGGAGACTCTCTCTCACATGCACAAAGCAGAACAAACAGAGCCTATCCCAGATAGGCTTATTCCCTCTAATCTAATCTTGTGGTTTCTCCTATACAGGATGACTGAGATCGACACAGCCCTGCAGATTGAGCCAGCTCCACCTGAATGTCCCCAAGGTCATACCCAAGTACCACAAGCTCTCCGATCCAGGGTGATCCAACAGGGTGATTACATTCTACTCCCAGTTACATTCTACTCCCAGTTCAGGGCACCCCGGGATCATCGCCACTTACCACTTGCTCAGCAATCGTTTCTGGGGCCAGACACAATCCAATTCATTAAGAACTGTACCGTATTTACATTTACATTTATTCATTTGTTCATTTGACAGACGCTTTTATCCAAGGCGACTTGCAGTGAATTCAAGGTACACATATTATTATCAGGACTTGCCTTCCCCTGGGATCGAACCCACAACCTTTGCGGTGTTAATGCAATGCTCTACCAGTTGAGCTAACAGGAAGTTGGCTAACACCTCCAAGTCTCTCCACCATGCTCCTGCAGGCTTGCTTCAACCCGTATCCATACCCAACTGACCCTGATCCCACATTGCCATTAATTTTATAACTGATCTCCCTCCATCACAGGGCAATACTATGATTGTTTCTCCAAGGGCTGTCAACTGATCCCACTACCCAAGTTACCCAATGCCTTGGAGATGGCAGAGAAGTTGTGCGAAGGGGTCTTCCGGTAATATTGTTTACCTGAGGACATCGTCTCGGACAGAGGACCACAATTCACATCATGGGTATGGACTTCGTTTTGCAAACTTCAAAACATAAATGTGAGCCTTACTTCAGGATACCACTCGCAGTCGAATGGCCAGGTGGAGCGTTTAAACCAATAACTCACCCGTTTCCTGAGATCTTACTATAGCTCCAATCAGGAGGACTGGAGCAGATATGTCATGTGGGCAGAGTATGCCCAGAATTTCCTCAGAAAGCTTATGTATCTTACCATTTAAGATTGCCCAGTTCTTACCATATCTCTCCCACCTTCCATGTGTCACTGCTCAAGCCTGCTGGTGGTAAACGTGGAGTGGAGGTCCTAGAGGGGACTGAGGACCAGAGACCCCCCCCCCCCATTGTAGATGGCGAGGAGGCATATAGGGTCAGTTCCATCCTGGATTCCAGGCACCGAGGTGGGAGGCTCCAGTATTTGGTCGAGTAGGAAGGCTACGGCCCTGAAGAAAGATCCCTTCTGCTGACATCTTGGATGCCGAAAGAACCCGGCGATGAACTGGCCCTCATGTCAGGAGCCACTCGCGGGGG
>JBAJNP010004174.1:4335-19383 GCA_036877545.1 Yasuhikotakia modesta | reverse complement strand
ACCCGTTTGTTATACCCGTTTGCTGTCATTGACCTCTGCCTGTCTGACTACGTTTGTAATAAAGTCTGCACATGGATCTTAACAAGTCTGAGACTCTGTTACACTTTGGTTTCACACAGATTAATGAAGTACAAAGGCAAATTCTGCTTTGATTTTAGGAGAAAAAACAAAACGGCATAGGTGGAATGTCATTCTAATATGATCTGTTACAAAGAAATTGTAATGAATTTAATGTGGTGTTAAATAATATGGTTAATTTTTATTAATAGCCTTTTTTGCCTTTAGGTTGTTGGTAAGTTCAACAGCTTGGGCCAAAATCTCTCAAACGTAATGAGGGGCACAGACCCTGATGAGGTCATCAACCTTATTCCTGTGTGTGACTGTGAGGAAAACCGCTGTAAAGAAATCAGTAACCTGTTTTGTCCAGCTGTAATACTTAAATAGTGTGTACATTTCCTACAATAAATACTTTTATTTTTACTGTATTTCCACAAGATAAAAACATTTTATTATTATTTTTGTTTCATTGTGACCCGATAAAACTGACAGTATTTAACAATGTATGCCAATAAATTATCAACTGAATGTATATATGTGAGTAACTGGCTCATTTCTTTAGTTTGTGCAAGCATTTGATTTCTGTAATGTGCTGCTGTGAGCTGGGTACCTGTGGTTTGTATTTAAGAAAACAGGCTGGCTTGCAGCTTTCACCTGCACTTATATGGCCTCAGGAGAAAAGCACCCTGTGCCGGGGTTTCAGGGTTGGCAGCTTGTACATTTTATACTCAACAGGTTTTTAATTTGTGGTCAAACAATATCTATAAAAAATCTATAAATCTTTAAAAATGAACGCCATCTACTACATCTGATTTCTCATGACCATTACATTCCATATTATACATTAAGACTTTGGCAATTTCAATTTGAAAATGTAGAGTATTATGTTTTTTTGCTACTTCCTTTGGCTAAAATTCTTACAAAGATTGGCTCATATGATTATATGTTAAAGCAAGATGTAATCACAGAACAAAAATGACAGAACAGAATGTTTTACTTATGTTTGTTATGATGTGATGATGTTGCAAATGTAAATGTGCTTCTGTTGGTTTCTTGTGCTATTTAGCTTAGTTTGCTAATTGTTTAGCGTAGGCTAACCAGCTGCTTGTTTTTTTAATATGGCTTGGGTTGACACTAAGCTACGTCTGCAACAAAGTTCAACAAAAGTCAACATGCTCATTCTTGCCTTAAATGCTCTCCTTGGCAACCTGAAGCCAGTGTGTCAACACAACTTCAACAAGTTACAAACGAGGAAGCAGAGGGAGCAGACAGAAAGTCATGGGACTTGGGCTTCCTCTGCTGGCCAGTCGTTACACCTTTGATCCTCACACACAAATTGTTTGTGTTGTGTTTTGATTTGCATGTTTTATTTTTAATTCATTTATTCATTTCATTATTGATAATAATTTACAAATGGCTATGGCGCAGATTCAGCCTTATATGTTTGAGCCCGAACCAGAGGAGACACTGAATTAATATTAGCGGACTCTGTTTCAGTGCTGTGGTCCAAAAGTGTTGTTCCCCTAGACTAAGTTTCTTGAAAATCCGTCCGACAGCCTCTCTTGTATCCTGGGGAAGAAAGCGGGACGTATTAACACTGTGAAATAAATCTGAGAAGTTAGTCTTGTGTTTCATATTGTTATCTGTGCTAAGCGCTAAATCTATTTATGTTGCTATTCAAACTATGTTTTCTGTTATGTTTCATTTTCGTGAGGAAGAGGGGGGGGGAGAGAGACTTATTGCGCAATAAGCCCCAGCATTCCAGCCTGAGCCGTTTTCAGGCACTCATTTTAAAACATAAATTTAAATGCTTTAGAGTAGTTCAACATGTCTGGAACTTTTCCTATGTTCTTTTAGGCGGATATACTGCCATTTTCCGTCAAGACTAGAAAAATTTTGATTTTGACTCTAGGTCCCCTTTAAGATTATGGACAAGAAGGGTGTTAACAGGACCCTTATGCTGGCTCTCAGGGAGGGTACCAGCCAGACTATGGCCAGCAGGGTGATGGATATGAAGGTGGAGGCTACAACCAAGAAGTGTACAGTCAGGGGAAACCAACCTCTTTTTCCAATGAGATTGGAGCCAAACCACATTGGGCCAAAACACTGCATTGGTGAGTGAACAACTAAATATTGAACAGAAATATAAAAAAAACGTGTTAGATCGCAGTCCCCACGCCAAGACAATAATTAGAATCGAGCCCTGGATGCCAGATATATCAGTTCTTCCGGTAACAGAACAACTTGTCAGCAGAGCTGTCTATACCCAAACTCTGTTAACAGCAAGTCTTGTCTGGTACCTAAAATACCCAAAACAAGTGTTAAACAGTCTTAAACAGCCAGAGAAGAGCAGAAGCAGGAGACAAAGTGATGATGGTATAAGAACAGAGTTTATTGTTTTCTTAAATACGTCTCAATATGTGTATGTCTCAATGTTCACACTTCGTCTGAAGATCACATTTCAGCACACAGTAATATATCAAACTGGTTCATGACAACATCCAATAAAACCTTGGGTTTCCATAAACATCCCTCTTATCAGAGTTTATACAGACTAAACAATTAATAAATCATGAGACCGAACAATAATGAAAAAGTATAAGCAAGGAAAAGAATAAGAAATATAGAATGTAAAAATATAATAAAATGATAAATTAATAAATGATAATATGATATATGGTAATAATGGTAAAAATAATCAAATTATGAATTATGTGAGTTATAATGATTTGTAAATTATTATCAATAATGAAATGAATAAATGAATTAAAATAAAAAATAAAACATGCAAATCAAAACACAACACAGTGTGAGGATCAAAGGTGTAACGACTGGCCAGCAGTTCCTGCTTCCTCGTTTGTAACTTGTTTGTAACTTGTTGAAGTTGTGATGTGTTGAATTGCCTTTACCTGTGGATTGCCTTCTTCGTGGTTTTTGTATTTCTTCGTGTTCTTCATGGTTTTTGTGTTCTTCGTGTTTTTTTGTGGTCTTTGTGGTTTTTGAACTGCCTTCTGGATTTTGATGTTTGCTGCCTGCCCTGACCGCTGCTTTGTGTTTTGGATTGCCCCTTTGATTACCTGTCTGCTTTTGGATTATGCCTTGCAATAATAATATTAAGAAAACCCTGCATTTGGGTCCGCCTCCTGTCTCTAAGCAAACACAGTTTGTGACAGAACACATCGCCACACCAGGACCCAGCGGGTTATCCCTGGACCCAGTTGACCAATTGTTCCAGTTGAAACATTATTCATTATTATACTTTCCAGTTTTGTGATTTGGTCAACCGGGTCTCCTTCTATAATGAACAGTTTTTCAAAGATTTGTTCCCCTATGGACTTAAGCCATATAAATATTTATTATCTAATGAGGGGAATACTCGGTCATTAGTGGAGTTTTTGGATATGGCATTGTTGCTGAGTGGCTCATCGTTCACTGTGGGTGATGCAGCCAACCTAGAGCCACAGCCCAAGATGGCCGCCTACCCCGAGCCACAGCCCAAGATGGCCGCCTTTCCCCGAGCCACAGCCCAAGATGGCCACCGCTCCAGAGGTTGTGTATGACAAGATGGCCGCCACTCTAGAGGTCTTGTATGACAAGATGGCCGCCGCTCCAGAGGTCGTGTATGACAATACACTTTCACCTCAGACGCTTGAGAGACTTTAAACTGCCTACTACGGTGCTCAGGAACTTTTACTCCTGTACCATAGAAAGCATCCTGACGGCAAACATCACCACCTGGTTCGGGAATAGCACCGGGAAGGACAGACGAGCTCTCCAGAGGGTGGTGCGATCAGCTGAACGCACTATCCGTACCAAGCTCCCTGACCTGCATACTATCTACAGCAAGCGGTGCTGGACCAAGGCCAGGAAGATCGTGAAGGACCTCAGCCATCCCAACAACAGTCTCTTCACACTGTTGAGGTCAGTGAGGCGTTTTCGCTCCCTGAAGACCAACACTGAGAGACTAAGGAGGAACTTCTTCCCTCAGGCAATACAGTCTCTCAACAGCGCATTCTTACTGTAGAACTCTGTATCATTTTTCTTACATCATCTCAAACCACCCTTGCTTATTTGCACATTTCAGTGCTGCTAATTATTTTGCTGCCACTACTGTTCACTGCTGTACTACTGTCACTGTTAGTATTACTAGTTGCTGTTATTATCATTATTATTATCATTACCATAGTAATGCTTGTATTATTAGTGTGTTTTCCAAACACAACCAGTTGTATATTTTTCCACACAACACCATCACTCTTTAGTATTTATTAGTGTACTATATATAAATATTTTTCTTTTTAATTTTAGATTCCTATTTACTGTTTTTACTGTTACTCCTACTGTTACTGTTACGTTTAAATAACATTCTTTCTTCTCAGGGTCAGCAGGCGTTAAAGCATTTCACTGCATGTTATACTGTGTAGGATTATGTATGTGACCAATAAAATTTGAATTTGATAGGGAAGAAAATTGAGCAACACAAGAAAAGTTTGAAAACAGAGTAAAATATGATATTATGCCCACCCTCAAAGACTATTGACTTCTTTGACCACTATAACTTATAATGTGTAAAAAATAATGCTAATTATTCTAATAATTATAGAAATAAAATTCTATAATTATTATAGTTTTGGTTCAACTTTAGGTCCAGAGGATTATAATTTTCATAAACCTTATATTGATAAAACGGTATGAAACCTTTTTCCAGATGTGTGTTAATGATAGAACAGTTATTTGATGTTGTTGTTCTTCACAGACTGACCCATTTACATTCTTACTGAAAATGAATTTCCATGCATATCGGCTTTTGGTTCTTAATGAAATGTGATGTTTTATGCTGTCTGGTCTTTAATTCTGTCTATTTCGCTTTCTCTCTTCCTCATTATACTGTCTGATAATGGAAATAAAATAATGTTGGAGAATGGAGAGTGGTGCATATGCCATGTACATCCCCACATGAAAACAAACTACTAATAGTTTTAAAAACAACAATATCCAGCATATTATGCAATTTCATGTAATAACTGAATATAAGTTACAAAATGGAAGTTTAAATATTCTCATCAAGTGTCAAGGTTGCGTATATTTATATATGCATATATGTGATATTTACTTTTGTGATATTTTAATAACTAATTTTTTTTTTTTTTGATGTACTACAAAAAGTCCTTACATTTATTATCTATTATCATAACTGGCGTACCCCTAAAGTAGGGGTTCTCAAAGTGGGGTCTAGGGACCCCGGGTGGTGATCTATAGCCAGGGGGTCCGAGATATCACGATCAATTTTAAAGTGATTTGCTGTATTTAAATCCTCATTAAAAACTTTTACTAGTTTAAATGTTTGTACTAGTTAAATATTTATTGAGCGCAAAAGCAATTTGAGTAATATAGCCGCAAGCAGCGATGATGGAAGGACTACAGCACTGTTGTTCTCAGAAAACGATGCATATTTATCTCGTGTTAATTACAAAAATATTTGAGGACACTTACTAATTTTGAGGTAAGTGATACACTTATTGCAGCAAGTTGGTGGTGCTAAGAATGTTACTCACAATGGCAACACCAAACAAATTTTCCAAGTTTGACGTAAATCACTCAATGCACACTAAAGATATTAGACACCTTTTATGTCTTTTCTATACCATGTATAGATTTGATTTCAAAGCAAAAATAAAAGAAATGGAAAGCAGGTATTTACATTACTCTCAGCAACAGAGGGCGATCGTCCTGCGATAACAGCGCTGGCCCCAACATGCAACGCGTGAATGAAATGGCGCAAATGATTTCCGCCCCGCATTGGACTTCGGATGTGACGTCAAAAGCCCTCACAAGTATGGCGAGTTACAAAAGCGCCGGAATCGGTAGGACTGTAGCGGCACTTGTAATAAGATCGTAAGTCTTCAGTCTCTATAAGCGTAGTGTTTACAATATTATTGGACAAATATGTGGAGGGGTAATGCTTTTGCAGTTATAATAATTTCGGAAGAGTTTACAGTGTCCCTTCAAGGTCTACATGACGCAGATACAAGGCCAAGTGGATAAATAACTTAATGAATATTCGTAATTGTAAGCTAAGAATGATCACCATTATTACCACCACTAATAAAGTGTTAAAATTAAACGACAATATTAAAAGAAATACGTTAGTTTGTATTATTACTGAAACCCATGATCAATTAATACGTTCACAATCTTGTATGTTCATATGCCTATGACCATCATTAATAGTTTTACATTTTGGTACAGTCTCATTTGCATAATTTCATTATTTAAAGCAGATAATAGCAAAGTATTTTTTGTGCCTGCTCACAGTAAAATACAATGCATATATTTTGTTGTAAACAATAGTATAATGGTCGAAATGTATGATTTTAGCATGCGGTCTAGATTGGAGCTACAGTGTTTGCTTAACATCTTTATAATGTTGGCCATTATATGAGATATCTATTATAAAATGAAAATTTTAGTTAATAGTATCTGCCAAAATACTTTTACCAGTGCATCCCTAGAACTTTACTCTCCTTTATGTAGGTATCATGGCCTCAGCAAATGCCTCCATAACCCAGTGAATAGAAGTGCATTTCCACAACAAACAACCACCATGTTTAGTAAGTATTTTAACCAAAACCGTTAACTTCTGTGTTAAAGCAGTCAAACTCAGTGTTTTTTGCATCTTTCCTTTTGTCAAGTCAGAAACATGTTTATTCAAACCCAGGACACTCCAAATCCAAATAGTCTTAAGTTTCTTCCTGGTCGCATGGTGCTGGAATCAGGTACCATGGATTTTATTGGACCTAGAGAAGCTTACTGCTCTCCCTTGGCAAGGTGGAGTTTATATTTTACTTCCAAACATTCATTCAAGCACATTATGTAAGTAAAATTAAATTTGTGAATAAAAAAGGCTTTTTCGTATTTTTTAGGCTTTTCGTTTCACAAAAGGCCTCTAATAAATGAAGAATCTTTAAAGAGAAAGAGACTTTAATTGCAGAACATTTTTATTTTAACAACATAGCAGAATCTTAAGGACCAGTGTAATTATCTTGTTTTTATTCTTTAGGCAGTTGTTTAGAATTGATGGAGTCAAGAGTGTTTTCCTCGGTCCTGATTTCATAACTATTACAAAGGTAAAGAATCTGTACTTTTAAATACAGTTGTAAAATAAGTTCATTTATTTTTTACTGTTGTGGCTTTTTGTTGCTTAGGCTGATGCAAACACAGAGTGGAAGGTGATTAAACCAGATGTTTTTGCCACCATCATGGACTTCTTCACCTCTGGACTTCCTGTTGTCAATGAGGCAGATGTTCCATGTGCAGACACAGGTTGAATAAGGAACTTTTTTAATGTTTGTCTTTTTATAATTGAAAAACTAGATTTAAACATCTTGAACATGATATTCTGCTGTAGCTCCATCGGAAGATGATGACGAGGTGGTTGCCATGATTAAAGAATTGCTGGATACACGCATAAGGTACGACACAAATCTCTCTACTTGGAGCTCAAGCACTAAAAGTGCAAAGGGCCCTGTTGTTTTTCTATCATTAGGACCCATGCTCTGAATATTGTGTCCCCTGGAAAAGGGCACCAAGTGCATATATCACACGGTGCCTTGCATTTGTGATGATTTCTTGTGTGCTGCGCATATGTGTTCAGCCCCTTGAGCCCCTTTGATGAACCACCTTTCACTGCTATTACAGTTCCAAGTATTCTGGGGAATGTATCTACCAGCTTTGCACAATTTTTTAAATAGCAGTCTAAAAAGCAATTTTCAAGTCTTAGCACAGATTTCAATAGGATTTAGGTCTGGACTTTGATTAGGCCATTCTAACACATTAATATGTTTTGATCAAAACCATTCCACTGTAGCTGGCTGTATGTTTAGGGTCATTGTCCTGCTGCAAGGTAAACCCCCACCCCAGTTTCATGTCTTGTGCAGCCCCAGGTTTTCTTCCAGTATTGCTGAAATTCTTCCAGGAGTGCTGTATTTAGTTTAGATTGGTGTATTTAGCTCCATCCATCTTTCCATCAACTCTGATCAGCTTCCCTGTCCCTGCTAAAGAAAAACTCCTGCTACCCCCATGTTTCACATAGGGATAGTGTGTTCAAGTTGATATGCAATGTTGGATTTCCACCACGCATTACTTTTTACATGTAGACCAAAAAGTTCAGTTTTGGTCTTATCTGACCAGAGCACCTTCTTCCACATGACTTGTGGCACAATGCAAACAAGACTTATTATTGCTTTCTTCCAAGAATGCCTTTCTTCTTGACATTGCTCCATAAAATTGTCATTGCTTTGTGGTGTGTATGGCTAATAGTTGCCCTGTGAATACTTTTTCTTACCTGAGCTGTTGACCTCTGCAGCTCCTCCAGAGTTACCATGATCCTCTTGGCTGTTTTTCTGATTAATGCTCTTATCACCTGGCCTGTCAGTTTAGGTGAATGGCCATGTTTCAGTACATTTTCAGTTGTTCCATATGGTTTCCTTTTTAATTATGAATTAAACAATGCTTTGTGATATGTTAAAAGCTTGGGATATGCTTTATAACCTAACTCTGTCTTCACAGAAAAGCTGTATTTATAATGAGAAGTAAAGTATACACCGGTAGACCTATTTTATTATTAGGTGACTTCTGAAGGCAGTTGGTTTCACTGGTTGCATTTTTGTTTGGGGCTATCAGAGTAATTTTTTATATTTTTATTTGTAAAAATAAAACTTCAACAACATGTATCATATATTAGTTTTGGTTGTAATGTGACAAAATGTGAAGAAGTTCAAGGGGTATGAGTTCTTTTGCAAGGTACTGTACATGCACACACCAAACAACTTTTGCACTTCATGCCAAGACATTCAAGATTCAAAATAGTAACTTTATTTTTGTTATCTCTAACTAGGATGTCTACCTTCCTGTCAAAATAAGTATGAAACTACATACATGGAATGTTTTGGAGGAAACATGGCTTCTGAAAAGCGCTTGGAAGATGCTTTAAAGTCTAGCTTGCTTTAGCTAACCTCTAATTGCCTACCATACCTTTAAAGCACAGGATTCTCAAGTGACTGTTGGGTCTTTGACTTCCTTTCCTGTATTTGTAATTTTATCTCTCAGGCCCACAGTGCAGGAAGATGGTGGTGATGTTCTGTATCAGGGTTTTGAGGATGGCATTGTGAAGCTGAAGCTGCAGGGTTCATGCACCAGTTGTCCCAGCTCCATCATCACGCTGAAGAGTGGCATCCAGAACATGCTGCAGTTCTATGTTCCTGAGGTGGAGGGAGTTGAACAGGTCAGACATCAACCAGGGAGAACCTTTAATGCAACAAGATTAAAAATAAAAATTCAAAGACATGAGAGCGTTAATTTGTGCACTATTAGTGGTGCATATGTATATGGTATTGTACCTGTACCATACTTGTATATGCTATTGTTCCTGTACCATATACATACCTAATATGGCTTGTTGAAGATAAGAGTGCTGTTACTTTTGTAAGTGATTAGATTGATCCAGACTCTATCTAGGGCCCGGACCATTCTACAGATTAGGGGTTTTACTGTTTTGAATTGTACTAAAATGTAACCACCTTGAACACCATGGTATGATGTGGGCTTTTTCACTTAAACCAGTGTAGGCACCAGAAAACACATTTTAACACATTTTAAACACATTTTAGCTTAAATTAATTTGCAATACAGAAACATCAGCACAACTGGTGTGATCACTTTCAACTTTTATGTTGTTCATAATTTATGGTGTTTTCCATCAAATCTTCTATCCTTCTATCTTGTAGGTAAAGGATGCGGATAAAGAAAAAATCCAGGAATGAGTTCAGCTGATCAGAAATAACACTCCTCCCTACTACATTAGCAAGCAGCCCTGGCCCCTTTACTGTCCAGTTATGTAGAAGGTGATGTGAGTTTGACAGAGGCTACACAGTTCAAAAGCTGTAAGGAAGGCTGAAAAATCTGTTACTGTTATTTTCTATAAATGCATACTGGCTTCAGACTGGCTTGTTGTTATAGTCCCAAGCATGCATCAACAATTTTGTCCCATTTTTGGATAAACAATGTTGGTTGATGCTCTAATATGCATTGATTGTTCAACTATAATGTTACTTAAAGGGATAGTTCACCCGAAAATTACACCCTTGTGTCATTTCAAATCTGTATGAGTTTTATATTCTGAGGAGTTTAAAAGATAGTTTGAACAATGTTGGAACCTGTTGACTTCCATTGTATGAAAAGAAAACCAATTTCCAGAAAATAAGTCATATTGGTTTAAATTGAAATGAGGGTAAGTAAATAATAATAAATGTTTGGGTAAACTGTCCGTTTAAGGTTGGAGTTATTGGTTTCACAGTGCACTTTTCAGGACTTTAAGAGCAGAGCATTTCCTGAACATGTGAAAAAGTGTGAATTGCACTGTATAAGTTTCACTGTATATAAACCACGCACAAATATAAATACTGCTAGGATTCTCTTTAAGTTTAAAAGTTTTACAATTTCAGTGGCAAAAATATTAAATGCTGCAGAAGAATTCCTACCAACTTTAAATGCAGCACTAGAACTTCTATAAAAGTCTTTTAAAACAATCACTGTATTTAAATATGTTTGTGTTTTATTTCATTAAATACAAATGGGGAAAATAATCATTTAGTAGTTAACTTTTGTGCAGTACATTCTTTGTCAATGTTGATGTTAATCCCTAAATGCACACGGCCTTAAACATAAGACTCTTCCTGTTTGTCCTTTTACTATAAACTGATTTCCACACCATGGCAACACCATCGAAATATCAAAAATCAATTTAAAATGATTTAAAAATTCAGCTGGGATTGACAAAAAAATCCTCATACAAACAAAAATGTCTGACTTCCTGTTGTACGACTTGATGAGAACAACAATATACCAAGTTTGGTGACCATAGGTAAACCTAACTTTAGTCAAAATGAGGCGCTACAGCGTCTTAAAAGTTCATATCAAGCTTCTTTCATTAAATGATTTCCTTCCAGCGGAGCAGAAGATGTCAGTAACCCATGCATGTGCCCATGTCAGTGTTCTGCGGGTGCCTGCATGCGAGTCCGAAAAATTTCAAATCGAAGTGATTTTTCACCCCAGTCGCATGTCGTTGGGTGTGAGTGATTGTCTTTCAGAAACGACGCTACACGGCATGTTTAGGACATAGACACTGTAACTCGGATATTTACTGCACGTACACATCCTATTTGCCCGAATATGTATATAGTTAGATTTTTAATACAATAAATAATTTATCCTATATGTACTTTAAGTAATTCTTGCACTGATTTTGCAGATTCACGTCCTGCTGCCACGTCAAAACTGACTCAGTTGCGATGTTGCGTTGGCAGGTAACAAAAAGACGGCTTACTCAGCCAATCAGCGCCCTCAATGTCAAGGCGCAGTTTGTCATTTGACCAATAATACAACTCGTGGGCGGCATTTACGTGACAGCGACCAGAACAAGGAACTAAACGGCTCTTGGCAGCAGTACCGGAGACATGTGTGGTGAGTATGGAAACGAACATTTACACCGCTAGTGTACGAGACAGTTGTTTCAATTACATGGAACATAATAAAGGCGCGTGGACGGCAATAGTGAAATAAAAATGCACTAGTAGCATTGGACTGTGTCTCTAAACCTAGTGAGCTGCCTGCTTAGACAGCATGAATTCGAGCATTCGATCTATGATGCCTCAAATTGTTTTTATGTAGCTGCGTCTTTAATGTCATAGTAAGTAAAGTCCTGTGTACTGTAAGTGTTGGGAATGTATTCAAATGGCCACAGGGGCCGACACTGGATTTTTTTATGGGGTGGCCAGGCATGGGCCAGCAGTTACTTTGGGAGACACAGAAAACATTACACAAGCAAAAAGGCACTCAGCAATTTTAAAATTCTTTATTTGGCACTTAAATACCTTGCTGAATTGCTGGATAGGGGGAGAAGAAGGAAGAGGGGAGAGAACCGGGGGGGGGGGTTTAACAGCACAAAGCTGTTAAACTGGGCAGAGTCGGGAGGGAGTTCAGCGTCCTGACAGCCTGGTGGATGAAGCTGTCCTTCAGTCTGCTGGTCCTGGCCTGAAGACTGCACGGTCTCCTCAGCAGACTGACTTTAACACTGGTTTTTAAAGTTTTTTTTAAAGCACAAAGCTGTTAAACTGTTTTCAAAAGGCAACAAAAGCATAAGAGTGGAGGTCTGATGTGAGTCTTGTCTGATAAGCTAACTGTGTCTTTATTTGGCCTTGCTTGGAGACAAAATATTCATGGGTTGCAGATATAATCTTGTTGGAGGGCACTGGTTATTTTTTGACTAGCACAATTTGTGATTTACAGACTAAGTATTGAAACAGATGTGGTTCTACATGGAAGCAATAAGTAAGCGTTTTTTATGATTATATCAATATAGAATTTTAGACAAATGCTTAAATGGTCTTTCTGATTCTCAGCATCAGAGAGGCGGTTAAAATGATCTCCTTAATTATATAACTATATCATTTTAATGCAATAATACACCACCTAACATCATTGCCTTAGACATGTGTCTGGGATTCCAGTTGTTTTCCTTGCTGTTCACAGAATTTATTAAATTCAGGCATAAGATTGATTTTGTTCAGACTATCTGAATCCACATAGATTTATGGATTCCTTACTATTAGTGCTTTTTAATTATAACAATGGAATTCGCTGCTTAATATCACTTGTTTTTGGTAGGTCTGTGGGCTTCTGTGCTGAAGCATTTTATTGACAGTTATGCCTCAGTGCCCCTCCATCCAGTTAAAGGTGTCAAACCGGTTGTCTGGACTTTCTCAAACCATTTGCTTATCAGATTCTACATTTCACTCTGTTTGTTTTTGTTGACTATTTCTCTGGCTTTTTATCTGGTTTGGGGGGCTGTATTTGGGCCATATTGTTTTCCTTAGGATTATTAGAACCCTAGGACTTTTTTTTCACAAGAATTTCCGGTGCTTTTGATCGCTATAACAAATATTCTCTGCCCAACAGAACTCTACCAATCTGTGTTGCCATAGTGAGACAATAGTTAATGGCAAAAACGGAAACAGGACATGGCTTATTTCTGTTGCGTGAATTAAGTGATTTCGTTCAAACTTGAGATTATGTTGATGATGTAAAGGTAGCTTGACTGGGAGTCACAGTCGTAACCCCACCAACTGGCAGAAAGAAGTGTGTTTCTTACAACTGAGTAATCTTCTTAAATTTACCCAAGTTTTTTCAAACTTGGTCAGAAAACAAATATTACAGATGCACAATTGTGAATGGATTGTTTATTTAATAGTGTTGGTTTGGTAAAGCAAGCAGTGTCTCATGTTTTCTGGGTGATTTACATCAAACTTGGAAAATACAGTATGATTGGTGTTGTGGACTGATCACAATGCTTGGGCTTGGGCACAATCATTGATGCTTGCAGCTATAGTTTGTGTATTTCTTTGCTTATTAAATGTTTACCTACCAAAATACTGTAAGAGACATTATTAATAGTTAGCTTTGTTCAGATGTTAATTAACAAATTCTTTAGTTAACAAATTAAATGTTCAATTTGTGTTAAAGGGGACCTAGAGTCAAAATCCATTTTTTTCTTGACGGAAAATGGCAGTATCCCCGCCTAAAAGAACATAGGAAAAGTTCCAAACATTTTGAACTACTCTAAAGTATATAAATTTATGTTTTATAAATGAGTGCCTGAAAACGGCTCAAGCCAGAAAGCTGGGGCTTATTGCGCAATAAGCCTCTCACTCACCCCCTCCTCNNNNCGGCCCCCCCCCAGCTAATGTTATTGCGGCAGTGCCGTTGTTAAGTCCAAGACAAAATGGTGACTCGCGTTCATGAGTGAGCTGCTCTTCTCGGCTGTACAAGCAGTGTTCAGACCTTTCATCGCCTCCCCGACGAAAGAAATGCCTGTGATGCTCGACATTTAGCCGCAGATTATTACTTTGCTCCGCTGGTTTTACATCAGACAGTTTTACAAACCTGCCGCGTCTCTCAGCGCCTGATGCTCCACATCAAGATCAACAATCATCACAAGCTGTAAGTATTACATTGTTACATTAGATTGTGTTTTTGAAGGTTAAAATGAGAACATGTTCGTTCTGATGTGTGTACGGCTAGCGTTACAATGTAAACAAACGTTAGCAGCATCCATAGATTTAGCGCTTAGCACAGATAACAATATAAAACATGAGAGTAACTTCTCAGATTTATTTTAGAGTGTTGATACGTCCTGCTTTCTTACCCAGGATACAAAAGTGGCTGTCGGACGGATCTTCAGGAAACCCAGTCTAGAGGAACAACACTTTTGGACCACAGCACCGAAACAGAGTTTATTTAGTGTGTCCCACGTTTCTGCATGAAAATAGCTTGTGATTGTAATCGAGTTACTGTAAAGAAGTTTATATTATTTATATTTATATTATTTATTTATATTATTAAGATGCTTTCATATTATTTGTGTTTAATACTTCAAGATAATCTTCATTGTTATCCTGTTTGTCAATCAATTACATAACTGTTTTCTGTTTAGAATGAATTAACACTCAGTTTTGTATTCATATTTATTCAATATACATTCAGAGCAGCTTCACTTCCATTTAGTTTAACACCAGTCAAGTCACGGCCAGCAAAAAGCCTTCATCTTGAATTTGAAGAGGACTCTGAATATGTTAAGATGAAGATGAAAATCTGTATTGCCTGCAAGACATGGGGAGAAAGGCATTTAGTATATTTTAATACATTTATTCTGGGTATGAATCAAAATGATGTCTGCCTGATTTGCTTAACTAATAAAATTTGTTATTGCAGTGATGTACTTTCTTACTCTCTTTATTCTGTTTTGTTCAACCGAATGTGGATTAGTTTCATTACTGTAACATGCTGGGTGTCCTGGGGAATGAGAGCTGGACCCATGTGCAGGGGTTTCAAGCTTTTATTAAAGCGAGGCATGGTCAGGGACAGGCAGGGTCAAAA
>JBAJNP010004173.1:0-34909 GCA_036877545.1 Yasuhikotakia modesta | reverse complement strand
TTTTTAGTGACGTTTTTATGTTTTAAATAACTTACTATTACACTATAACTTGTAAAAAATCTTGTGAATTTACATTTTTAAAAGTGAAGTATGTCATTTTATTGTGTGTGTGTGTGTGTGTGTGTGTGTGTGTGTGTCTGTGTGGTCATATGAACATGCAGTTTGTTGAAATAACTTGTGTTGTGAAGCTTTTTTTTTTACAGATTCACTGTGTGTTTGTTAGCACAGGTAGTACATTAGGTTGTATTATTTCTCAGTATTGTGCTTTTTACCTCATCATTAAAATCAAGCTGTAAACTCACCAGCAGAGTTGAAATTACATTTCTTTTTACTTTTTTAAAAATTAGCGCTGGTTAAGCAATGCAGGAAACGCTAAAACGGATAAACAAGAACTACAGATGCTGACCTGCTAAAGCTCTCAGAATCTGTACTCAATTATCTCAAAGACTTTGCAGAAATGTTTGCCGACTGAGAGCGGCATTACACAACAAAACAAAACCGTTAAAGATTTTGGCCACGTCACGTAATTGCGTGGATGGAAATTCAAGCAGGTGCCGGTGAGATAAGAACTGGCGACACGAGGGGCTTGTATCTCTCTTACGAAACCCACCGTGAATATTCATCCGGGCTTTCGCTTGATGCAGCAGAATGAAAAAATGACACAAAGAAAAATCTGGTTTAATCTGTCGAGTACGACAGAATCGCTAGAAAAGCGCTAATCTGTATTCTCAGCATTCACGGCCCTGCGAATAGATACTATCTTAAGTAATGTTTAAGCTAATTCTGATTGCTTCACGTTATGCTTAAAAACACTCCTGGGACGTAATGCATGGCCTATAGTGCCTCATTGCTTTAATTGGCACCCACCATGTTAGCAGTTAGCCAGACGTACGTCATTTTGACTGAAATTAGCCCTGAGTGGAAACGGAAAGGCTTGGTGTACTGCTGACCCAACATGTTAATGAAATAGGAAATTGTCTTCAATCAGTCCGGGTTATCCAACAGTCTGTGGACACTTAGCAAAACAGTAAATAAAAGAATTTATCTTAACCTCACTGGAAAGACTGAAATCACTGGCGAATGGAAAGGGGGGATGGGAAAGAGAGAGAGAGAGAGAGAGAGAGAGAGAGAACGGCAGAGAGAGATGTTACATCATTGGCAAGGTCAGACAGAAAGCAGCAAAAAGAGATCTCATTTAACATGTTTCCTGTGTGTGTGTGTGTGTGTGTGTGTGTGTGTGTGTGTTTGAGAAAGTTGTTAAAGAGAGGATGATTTTGTGTGTGTGTGTGTTTGAGAATGTTGTTAAATAGAGGACAATAGTGTGTGTGTTGAGTGAGATTATGAAAGCAGTTTACACTCTGTTCCAAATCCTTGTAAGCTACCTACCTAGATAGTGTTTAGACGAATTATAACCGGTCTCAAAAGGCAGGCAGCAAATTTGTGCTTTCTTCTAAGATACTGTACCTTGTTTTGGACAAGTTTGTAAGCAACTGAGACATCCAACCAAGTATAAATATTACCTGTAAATGCAATCCTAAAAAAACAAACTTATGCTAATTAAAATAGATATTTGATGTGCTATTTTTGTGTATTTTAATAGAACTAGTTCTGTTCCTGTAGTCTGATTGGATGAGGCATTTCAGAAGTTATGATGTAAGCACAGGAACGCTTTAAAGTTTAATTTCACACCACTATCATTAAAACGATATAACCACAAAAGTTATTGATTTCCTCAGCCGATATTTCACAGGAGACGCAGGTAATGTCACAATAACACACACACACAGTTGCTCTCATTCTCTCCATGTCACTCTTATTCACCAATGCCCTTCCTCACTATTTTGCAGGAATGGCAGCGCTAACCTGGAGACATGCTAACGTCAAACTCTATTGGAATCAGTTGTGAATCGAGTCCCTGTGTGCTCAATGTGAAATCTGATGTTTGTATGACGCTGAGATTCGCAGGCTATGCATTCACCCGTTCCAAATCAGACATTTATGAGGCCTTAGGGGCTTTTTCACGCATTCTGCATTCAAAACAATTAGACGGAGCTGCTTGTGAACAGAAGAACTCCTATACGCTGTTATATAAACGCTCTGTACCCTTTTTCATATGTAAATACGTTTCTCCCGCCCCCAGATTGATCTGATTGGATCGCTGTTTTAGCCTGACGTTTATCTGCTAAGCTACGTCAAAAGTTTGTCTACGTTTAACTTGAGCAACGCAGCAACTTGCTTGGCGTAAATAATATGGCCAAAGATGGTTATCTAGTGCATGTTTGCATAGGCGCCAATTAAGAAAATAAGTAGTAAGTATGCTTACTGTGTAGATAGGGCCCCTTAAACAACAGCTGCCTATGTAGCACACTGCTGTAGGTTTTGAGACGTGTTTAAGAGAAACAGATAAGAGGAGAGACACACAGCTACTCGGGGACGTTGTGTGTGTACAAAAAGTGAGATGTTACAGAGCCATTTTTTTCACAGTTAAGAGTGTGTGTGTGTGGATGATGCGAGAGACATTTACAGAGACTGAATGATAAGAATGGCTAGCTTAAGAAAAAATGGTGTGTGTGTGAGAACGAGAGAAATATTAAGACAGTTACACAGAGGGAACGATAAGGCTGGCGCATTAAAGCGAGAGCGGAGGAAGTGTGTGTGTGTGCGGAAAGAGAGAGAGGGGTCACGCAGAGTGAGAAAAAGAGTGTGTATGTGGGAAAGATAAGCAGGGAACGATAGAGAGAAGCAGAGAGAGTGTGTGTGTGTGCGCGCAGAAAGAGAGAGGTTACACAGAGTGAGAAAAAGAGTGTGTATGTGAGAAAGATAAGCAGGGAACGATAGAGAGAAGCAGAGAGAGAGTGTGTGTGTGTGTGTGTGTGCACGCAGAAAGAGAGAGGTTACACAGAGTGAGAAAAAGAGTGTGTATGTGAGAAAGATAAGCAGGGAACGATAGAGAGAAGCAGAGAGAGAGAGTGTGTGTGTGTGTGTGTGTGCGCGCAGAAAGAGAGAGGTTACACAGAGTGAGAAAAAGAGTGTGTATGTGAGAAAGATAAGCAGGAAAAGATAGAGAGAGAGAGTGTGTGTGCGTGTGTGTGGGCCTGCTCTACACTGTGCTGGGGGCCAAAACACTAGAGATTGCTTTGATCTGGATTCTCAGTGTCTCGTCCAATCACAATCATGTCACCACCTCCCCCACGGCAGCTCACTGTCTCATTCAGAGTGCAGAGATGAGGCCCGGCATTCCATTATACGCCACAGACGGTTCAGAACCAGACCTGCTCAGGAAGTTCGGCCCGTGTTTGTTTTAGGTGAGGGGGGGCGAGAATGTCGCAGAACCTTTAAGACGGTGATGATATCCATCTTTGTGGATGTGATGCATGCAGGCAATGATGCATAGTTTTAATACACTTCTCAATAACTAGTTTAGACTTAAGACAAAGTTTTTATCTTACTCGCTATAAATCTAGCCTGTTTTAGTGGCAAAGTTGTTTTTCCTCTGCAAACTTTGATGGCCTTGTTGAAGTCGATTTTTATTCAGGAGACATAATATCTATTTACTTCTTCCATATCCCGTCGAAATAAACAACTTTTAAATAAACAATCCTATTCGAAAGTCTCTTGCCAAGAAAGTATTAAGACTTTCCTATGAAATTAGCCAAACCTGCTGTAACCGCTCGGTTTCTCGCAACTTATAAAAATGCAGAGTGTCGAATTAGTTCTTTTGCGGTTGTAAGTTACAAGGGTGGAATTTTTAATGCTGTAGTAATAAGACGCATGCAGCTGGCTGAGGCGCTAACTGAAGGTGAGACAGATTTGTTGATAACAGACGCTGACAGTGAGTGATGGGGGAGTAAATTGTCTATTCTCATTACCTGCGCGGATTGAAATACAGGTTGTGTCATATTCGGGGTCGCCATGGAAACCTGGCAGCGTACCAGCATTGAGCCGATGCACTGTGAAGGGCACAGCGGAAAAAAAACATTGTTTGCCTTTGAACGTATTGCATCATGTTTGAATGAACTTATTTGACTAACAGAAGTGTTTATGCTAGTGACTCAGCATCACATATTAAAATGGAGAGTTGTTTGTTTGTTTTTTTTTAGAGTGTGTGACAAGAAGGGTACAAGAAGTCAGAGATATTATTAGTTTGCGTCCTGTGTTTCTTTATTTCTACAATTTTGACTTAAACAGACATTATTTTGGAAAAGTAAACAAACGTAGTGCAATTGCAATCCAGTTCAGGTTGACTATCGAACCTGCATTCCCTGCGTGAGCACCAGGGCTCAATGTGTCTGTGGCACGCAGTTGTTGTTCTCTTTTGTGTTTAAAATCAGCATAAGTCAAAATTTGTTATTTATTTGTTGTAATTGCATAGAAAGTTTCAGAAACTTCCCATGGCACAATCGTACTGAACTTCCCGTACTGTCTGCAGTGTTTATAGGGAAAAAAACATTGAAGTAGCTGGAAATCCCTTTATAGTTTATGGTCTGCTTAGCCCCACAACCTCCAGTCCATCTGACCCGACTGTGACCCGGAGGCAGGAGGATCCGCCCAGACCGGGGCTGTGGCAGCAGTTGTGACAGCGCTAAAAGAGACCAGGATGTGTCTCGTGTTCCAGGCTGTTTACAAGAGCCCGACTCCTTGCATCTAATCACAATGCGTATTCCCATATGTTTGCTAGTTACTCCTGCCTGCTGCCAGGAGTCGCTGTATTTTTAGGTTGTTGTGAAGTTTCTTTGCCTGCATAGGCAATGAGATGCTCGCCTTTGGGGAATGTCGGGTTTGAAGATGATGTCCTTTGGATTTGATTAATTCAGTATCACGGGAGAGCGAGCGAGAGAGCGCAAGAGCTGTCCCCGACCAAAATAGAACCCCTGTAAACGACTATATCATTCACATCCCCCTCCCATACCTTTTGTCTTGTTGTGGCTTATCTGCGCGTTACGACGGGAGAGTAAATAAATAAAGAAGTAAATAACAGAATCGTCTGGAAGTCACGTGGGCTTGTGTTTACACATTCACTCCTGTTTGTTGTGTCTCTGTGTGTGTGTGAGATCAGGCCTGTCAGGCGTTCCTCCTCTGCATTCTTCCTGTACCAGGTTCCTCCCGTGCCGTGTCTATCATAGGCACACCTCTGTGATGTTTCCCATCAGATGTGATTATCTCTGTGATGTCTTGTTAGATGTGATTGTCTCTGTGATGACTTTTGTTAGATGTGATCGCCTCTTTGAGGTTGTTGGATGTGATTGCCTCAGTGATGTCACCGGATGTGACTGTCTCTGTGATGTCATCAGATGTGATCGCCTCTTTGAGGTTGTTGGATGTGATTGCCTCAGTGATGTCATCGGATGTGACTGTCTCTGTGATGTCATAAGATGTGATTGCCTCTGTAATCAGGTGTAATTGCGGTGGTTTGACTGTAACTGTGAGATCTCTTCCTTACTTTTTCGCACAGAATTTTTGCCACATTGTTGTGGAAACATAGATGAAACAAATTTGTGAAAGCAGTAGAATCCTTTACAACTGAAGATACTGAATATAATAGTTGGAAAAAGCTGATGCAATAAGTGGCTACAAAGCTTTTCAGCTTTTGTTTCTAGTGGATGTAACTTTTTCTTTTTTAACAGTTTTTACCCTTCAGTGTAAACAAAAAAATATTGTGCTGATGATTTAATCTGTTTTTGTTTAAAGATTGCTAGTGTTTCCCCACGTTGAATGGCTATGTTAGCGAAGCCCTTTAAATTCAGCTCTGTTAATATGTTCGTCGAGGTTAATGACGTGAACAATGCTTACAGAAAGGCCTCAGAAAGATGAAAGGAACATAAAACAAAAGCACATTTTTTGCAACTTTGATATGCGCCTTTGATACAATGCTAATGAGATCACATGCGGCGTCTTCTGCCGAAATCTATTCTCATCCGTTAATTATGCCGCTAAGATATTCGGCAATTACACGTAAAAATATTCCACACGGTGGGAAGTACCGCTTTTAAATACTGACACTGGAATTGGGACGTTTGTCTAGCGGCTAGTTGCGTGACAGTGATAGCCAGTAGTGTAGCAGCATTAGTGGTCTGAGGGGGCTAATTGTGTGGCGGTAGCAGCGGTGTGCATCCTTCTCAGATAACTAATGAACAATCCTCAGCTTTTCAACACGACGTTCAACATCCTTCAGCTCTAATTAATGACTCGTTGGACGAAGAACCGACAAACTCTTTCGCGCCTATTATCCAGAACTTTAATGGCATCCTTCTCTGCATACTGAGGGAGCGTTTTTTTAACGTGGCAGATAATGTGAATCTCCCTCTTTCTCCTGAAGATCTTCTGTGCTACGTGTGTTTTTCTAATGAATTAAAGATGGCTTCCCTGCTCTCTTTCTCAGCCGGGGTAAACACACTGCAGACGCATAATTTGCATGCAGATTTATACAAATGAGAGTCATGCTTAATGCAGACTTCAGATAATGGGCCAGAAAGTGAGAGACACTTAAAACCAGAGGTTCTGGATTTAGAGATAGAAGCTCAGAGTGGCGGCGTTTCACGCAGCACGTCCCACACCGACACGTTCCGCATGTAATGCGTTTTATCTACTAAATTAACATCGCTGCTGTTTACACCTGCTTCACACAATTGACAGCGTTAAATGAAGGCGTATACCAGGGCCAAACGTTTTTCGTTTCAGTCATGCGAGTCGATAAAGCACGTGACGTTGTTGTGTTTGCAGCGTAATGAATTAATGATTGCAGTTAGAGAATTAGCCTGATGTTAAAACAAGGTGGTTGTTAGTGACTTTTTCATGCCTGAACTCTACTAATTGCTAAGTTTATCTGCTAAACTGTTTTCAATAGAATGACAGTATCGCAGCTGTTGTAGCCTTCTTGGCATTTAAAGGTCCAGTTTTTTGTGCAGCGGCCCATGTGACCGGGATTTTGACCTGACACGGGCCACTTCCGATCATCCGGGTCGATAGCCGTGCCACGCTCTGACCTAGCAAGGGAGGGAAATCGCAGCCGAGAGCAATGGAACAGCAGGTCGTTCTGACAAAAACCACAGTTGATGTGAAAATGGCTCAATTAGAGGAGCCTTAAACTTGTTAGGGGCCATGTTGGGCCCCCAGGGGCCCGCCTGTGTTTTCGTTGCAGCCTCTGCAGTCGATACCGCAGCCGTGCATTAAAAATGAACAGTTGACGGGCACTCAAGAGCCTGAGGGACGTGGCATAAACTGCTCTCCTGGTGAACACTTAAACAAAGAATCAGAGACACAATTACCCATATTGTTTTCCCGGCGCGAGGAACAAAACCCAACACAGTATCCCTGACTGTTTCTCCTTCAGGCTAATAGCGAGTTTAAGTCATGCGGTTGCACTTTTGCTTAGCAAGACGGTGTCAGCATCAAAACATGCTGCCTGGTACTCCGAGATCAAAGCATCCACTCTTAAATAAGGCGGTCAGACGTGACAGGCAGTGAAGGTAAGAGTGTAGCTGACTGTGTTGGAGTGAGAGAGGCCAGAGGAACAGCTCTTAGCTAGAGAAAATGAATGCATACGGACGGCAGGATCACAGGGGTAGTTTTGGCAACCGATAGCTCAACGCTTCACCATTTTTATGTCTCTAACAATCACGCTTCTTTCTGATAGGGAGCAGCAGTTCAGTCTCAGTGTTAAAAGACTTTGTCAAATTTGCGGCCCATCAAACACGAGGGGAGGCCGTCTGCAGTCAGTCACCCCCCATTAACGCCGGCCCTTATTAGCTTCCCTTCGCATCTGGCGTGGCCACGATAGGCAGAAGTGGCTGAGGTGCAGTCATTTATATAAACAGTGTCACGGTGCGACGGACACGTCCGGCCTTGGTCGCGCTGTGCCGTCTTACCGCGCCTCATCAGGCCCTGTGATCAGGCCTGGATGCATAATACATCAGACGAGCCACGAGCGCAAGAAGAGACATTTATCACTGTCCACCTTTCAAATTAGATCTCTAAGACAAGGCAATCAGTCATAAGCATCAGTATTCAGAGCTGAGCAGGGCTTATACAGAGAGGCGATCAGGTGCACTTCCGCTCCCAAGGGTGCCTTCCAAACCCCCAGACGCTACGACACGCTCCCCTAACAACTGTTCCTAGTGTTTAGCCATACACACGACTGGATTCGCTCTCCCACCGGAGCTGCGGTAGCAGACAACGTCCCGTTTTCTGCGCTATTCCAAAGTAGTCCTAGGAACGTCCGTGCTGTCAGTCCCACAACAGCAAAGAATTGGCGGTAAAAGCAGACGCCCCAAAAGTCTCTCTCTCTCTTTCTCTCTCTCCTCTCTCACGATTTTCATTTCGTTTGCCAATGGCTCGTAGAAAAGAGTAATTTGTGTCCGCGCGAGTCCAAAGAACAAAACGTGGCATCATCTATTACAGCTAAATGCCCCAATGGAGGGGAACAGAGAGAGTCTATAAAGATAAAAGCGCTTCAGAGCAGAGGCCGTATGGTATTCAGAGATTGAACCGGCTCGAGTAGATTAAACTGAAGCCTCCAAAAGAGCTTTTATTTTCCCCAACTAGCACCACTTGTCATGCCAAACACACCGGCGTTGCTCTACTGGGAGCCTGTGTTGACAAATTAATCATTGCATTTACCAGATACAGAAAACATCTGATGTGACAGACTATGTCGGCTTATTTGTTATGGCATTATTTTTAGTGTGACACCATCATGGATGACCTAACAATTTATTAGCCTCTATATTTCTGTAATCTTTTGCAAGGGAAACAAAGCGTGAGAAACCTAATATAACCAATTCTCTCTTGTCTCTTTCTCTCCCCCCCGCTGCTTCTGCCTCTTGATCGTCCAACCTCAGGTAAGAAAATTCATATTCTAGTTCTCTGTATGCTTATATGCTAACAACACTATATGCTAGTCTGCAGTATGACACCCTCAACAATGTGACGTCATAAAAATATTATAAGTGATACTGGTGAATCAAAGACAAACTGTGTGATGCGTAATGTAACATTCAAAAGTTTTGAAACGCTTGTTCTTTCTTCACATTTTTTCTGCATTTTAGAATATTGCTAAATTAATAAAAACTGTGGAAAAGCACAAATGTGACTTTGGAATGTTAAAAATATTTTAAGATAGTTATCATTTAGCATCTTAAATGTAGTTACCTTTTTTCTGGCATTTTATCACCCAGTTTTTGGATGGGTCATCCTGCTTTTAAAACAGTGTTGAGGAGTTTTTATTGATACTGTGCTCTGATTGGCTGATTTTTCCTTATTATTTGGTCCAAATTTACCATTTCATTACCACTATACAATTATATTTTTACCCACAAAATCATGTAAGAAAACAACTTCAGTTTAAAAGACTGAGATAAGAAACAACTAGTGTTTCACAACTTTTGAATGGTACCTGGTTACAGTCTGTTATAATTGTCAAACTTTTCTGTGTTGAGATGGTGTGACTTATTTCAGAGTTTTCCACAGATTAGAGTCAAAGTTTCTACTAGAATTTACTGCTGAAGTTGTCGTCACGATAAATGAGAGGTTAATTGTGGCTCATATTCAACGGTTTATTTGTAATTACATCAACAAGCACTCGGGGTGTATTTAACTGAGGCCGGATCGTAGCTCCAAGTACTCTGTTGTGTAGAACGAATACAAGCCAGATGTTTAAATAATTAAGAGTTCATAAATAAACAATAGTCTTTGCTTATTTATTATAAATACAGGACGTAAACTTGCAAATGCTTTCTTTGAAAACAAAAGCACTTATACTCCTGCCTCGGTGACGCACTCAAATTAGAACAGACTAGAATTTTCTCTGTTTTGTTTAAATTGTATATAATTACTTTTTTAAGAGTCCATTGAGTCGCACCTGACGTCCAAATGTTAAGTGCAAAGTGTCATAAAACATTTTGCAATTCATTTACACTTGTATTCAATGCTGTTCACTTGTGACCGGACACTTGAGACAGATACCACAATAACAGATGTTCCATATCAATGCCTGGTCCAGAATATACAGTCAGGCACATTCAGCAGTGACTGTGTCCCAGAACTGTCTGTGCTCCAGAAGACTGTGTCCACAGTGCTACAGGAGTCCAGAGAGAAGAGCAATGATCATTCTAAAGAGGTTCTGCTCCTCTGTGTCAGATATAGCTGTGCTATAGCTGTGAAACCGCAACACATACATGCACGTTTAACGGAAGAACTCGTATTTCGTGTTGATTGAAGTTTGCCTGAAGGCATGTGAGAGACTCGTTTAGAGAATCATTATATATGTGGAGCACATACCTACCCCATTACATCACATTAGACAGGGAAGGTTTGTGTGTGTGTGCACTTGTTTGTTTGTGTGTGTGTGTGTGTAAAGGCTCATGCTTAAATTAGTCTGTCACCCCAAATGTGAAGCACAGTGATTGTAGCATAATACTTTTTTAGTTTTGCATTCATTTCTCTGACTTGACTGGAACAAAAAACATTTAGGGGAAAATGTATTTTGTTTAGGACAAAGAGTTCTGGAAACAGGGATTTAAAAGATGTCATCAGCTAACATGTTGAAAGTGACCCAAAACATACGGCAGAAACCACACTGGAGTGGCTTCGACCCAAAAAGTGCTTGAGTGACCCAGTCAAAACACAATTTCTGTCCAACGGAACATCTGTGCAGTTACTTAAAGCATTCAGGAATGGTCTCCAACTCGATGGAACCTTTTTTCATTGGCAGGAAGCTTGAGTAATTTGGCAACAAGTAAACAAAACAAGCAGGCCGAATGCTTAGCACACACTGCAGGCGCTGCTTAGAGTCTAATACTTAGACACTTATTGTCATACAGGTGATGGGATCAGGTTTGTTCCTGTAACACGAATAAAGAAGAGAAACAGATGTACGCTACGCTCACTGGACGCTGTTACCCTCAGAGCTGCGGCATGTCAGAGTTTTTTGAGGTGGAAGCCGTTAGCTTGGCCGGAGGAGTGTTCACTTGTAAACGTTAACTTGTGTAACATTGTGTAAATGTTCACGTAATTAGTGATGATTAAATGACTGCGTTGCATGGAACTGAAACTGCATTCATGGGAATGCACAGATGTACAATGCACAGCATTGATGTACAAATTACTCTCCTCAGGTTCTCCTCAGGTGTTACGTAATGCAGAAATATGACTGGACAAATGCAAAAAAAAGTAGAAATTGTTACTTTTGTTGTTTTTCTAGGGCAGGATCATTTTTAGGAGGGAATACTCTCATGATGAAAGGAAGGAAACTGTTTAAAGAAGGTTAAGCTGTTTAAATCTAGGCTAGTTCCTGGTGCCAGAAGTTCAGATGCTGAGGTCGTGGACCCAGAGACCGGAATTCCTCATTTTGGCGTCTTTGTTAATTTCTTATTTGGTTGTTCTCATTGGCTCTCAGGAAGGTCGTGACCCAAATGCTTTTCAACTCCTGACCCCGCCGTAGAGGAAAAAATGAAAATGAAAAGACAGGAAAATGTGGACGTGCACGCTCTGAAATATTTCCCATGATGCTCGGCGGGGCCTTTACGAGGTGGCGGCGCAGGCAGGAGTACATGTGGGGCTCATTTGTACTTTATGAAGAGTAGAGAAAGAACAGAGAGGGGGCGATCAATAGCTGACAAAACGTGCATTCTTAACATGACGGTTAGGTGGCTGAACAGGCCCCTCTGGGAGCGCCGCGGCTCACGGTTCCACATCGTTCCCGCTATGACAGCTCCGTGGAGACGCCCGAGTGCCAAGCTAGGGAGGCGACCCGCAGGAAGGGCTAGCGCCTACGCTCTATTAAAGTAGAAATGAGAGAATAAAACACATACTCGTTTCTTTTATTCAGCCAATCACCTGACAGCTCCTTGAATGTGTCCCAAGGTTGTCCACGCGCCTAATATTTTTTAACATTTCAGTGTCTGTGGAGCTTTTTCAAGTTATTTATTATTATCCCTCAGTTGGCGCAGGGTAAACATGCTCAACAGGTGCATTCCCAGGTCGACGTTTTCAGCAGTAAAATGGTGCATGTTTATTATTCTGGTGAGGACTTTGGCAAAACAGATGTTGTACCTTTTTATGACTCATTTACAGTACAGTACCCAGAACAGGAACGTTGCTGAATTGTTGCAAGCTTGGTCTGAGCACACAGTGACTCAATGTATGTTTACCACTAGGCCACAGGTCCAACAGTTGTTTGCTTGCTTACTTTATTTAAATACATTTCAGCAATATAAGATTAGCAATATAAGACAATATAATATAAGTTCAGAAAAAGCACATACTGACAAGTCTTTTTAATGAATATATTCATATATTCATTCACTTTTTTGCTGTTTTTCAGTATTTTGCATGTCTGTAATGCAACATGCAGCCATAAATGCAACAATGTTGCTATGCTCCATGTTTCAGGCCACGTTTCATGAGGCAAAAATGAGACCATGCGCGCATCAAACATGTAATCAGTGACAAGTGAGGGAATGCAATTGTAATAGCTTCTGACCTCAGAGCAGTACTTGATTTAATTCTATTTCAGTACATATATTTGCAGCTGGGGGGCAAGTCCCCATTTTTCCCTTTCCGTTTAGGTCTGGTTCAATGTAAGGAATTACAACCGCTTACAAGAAAGAGCCAAGCTTGCGAATGAGCCCCGAATTTACCTAGCAAAACAAGAGGGGGCATGTGTGGACAACATTAAGGTTCATGTATTCCACAGACCCAGCCGTGCAAATCAATAGTCGTGATTTAATAAGAAAAATGGGTCTGATTGAACAAATGAGTCAGTTCTCTGGAGTATCAGAGAATCCATTTAGAGTTTGTATCATTACCAGCTATTTGCGGTAATGAGTTCGAGACCCTGCTGTGTGTCGCGCAAACCGAAGGATGTGATTGGTTTTACGGGGCGTGACCGATGTTCGTCTTTTGTTACGTGCAATGGACCATGTAAACCGTGTAATGTAAACCATTTATCATGTTATTCTGATATCTGAAAGCTGTTTCTCAAGTCTCTTTTTTGTGTTTAACCACACTGGCTATGTCAGACAGCGACAGAATACGGTTGTTAGTGTTGTTTATACAAAGTTTAAGTGAGTTTTGGAAGTGACACTGCTGCATTCTGGAAGTGACTCTTTGGATATTAAGAGTGAGTTTGGTTTGTGCTTAAATATGATTTGGCTAGTGAACTTAAGTGAATTAAGTAGTTTTTGATTCTTTATGGCATTTTGGAAAATGCTATTTTATATTCACTATCAATATTAATAATATTAAATATTATTACTATTTGTTGCTTTGATTACAGGTATAGGTACAGGTACATTTTTTGCGAGGAAAAGAGGTTTGACTTCATTTGCGTGTTCACACAGACTGTATTCAAAGCTGTTTAAGAGGCCTGTTTGCAAACACAGTTGTCAAATCCAGACACTATCTGTGTAAACACAGTCGATGTTTGTTTGTGGCTCTTAGGTAAAAAAAAAAGATAAACCTGAAATAAACATAGTGTGTGTCTGTGTGTGTGTCTCTGTGTGTGTGTGTGTGTGTATGTATGACCAGAGCACTGCAGGCAACCTAAAGAGATCAGAGAGAAGCAAGTCTTTGGCTCTGCTTGAAAAAGACCCCCTTCATTCTCTTTGGTCTGGCTGGGCCGCCAATGGCTGTACACGGGTGTTAAAACCCCCTTTTACCATGGACAAATATTCCTATAGAATATATTGAGTCAAATGCACTCCATCATCGCATCTAGGCTTGTAAGGTAGAGAGCTTAGCTCAGGCTAGATAAACAATCAGCCCTGTGAGAAATCCCTAAGCCTCTGTTTGTCGTTTAAGCTGAGTAGGGAAAAATGAACAAACTGCGGAAAGACAGGAAAATCAGGACCGGTCCACGCGGGAGGGTTTGATTTGATCTGCAAGATGTGGGATAATGACAGTTTGGAGCAGGTATTGTGCGGGAAGGCCGCGTATCCGGGGATTTCGCTCCACGGCGGCAAGCGCAGACCACGCGTCTCGCAGATAAGGGCTCTCTCCCGTCCCCCGCAGCAGGCAGGAGGGACGAGAGCGGATGTAGCTGGAATTATTGGCTGTGTGAAACGTCCTGAGGTTGCACTGTGGAGTCTGTTGAAGTGATATTGTAGCGATATTGAGAGGTCGTCATCTTTACATAACCACACAAGTTTACTGTTGGGTCTGTAAAATTGAGGTTTTCGTGACTGGCTGTGAAACGTACCCACCTTACTCTGAAATTGTGCTTTTGAGTGTAAAATCAACATGAAATTCGAACTGATATTTTTTTCCCTAATAACTGTCTCTGGTCTTATTGTGCGTGATTCATCAGCGCACGTTATTTGGTTTGTTCATAATCTCTTTTCAAAGTGCAGTTTTCTCTTCACCTATTAAGCTGTTTTTTCTCCCGGCTGATGTAACCGGCGCACCTTCTATGGAAAACGACTATTAACCAGGGATACAACTTTATTTTGTTTTCATTTTTCAATCAAAACACATTTATTTAAAAATAATAATAATAATAAATAAACTATTCATTGGAGTCCGTTTTTATGAGCGTTACAAAATAGTGGAGAAATTATGAGTAGCTTGGCCTGTTATATTTTAAAGCTATATACTGTATAAAACAATAAACTGTTGGTATACTGCATGTTTGTAAGATACAGTCACACGTTGTTTCACGTTGCTAGCAAAGCATTTTGAGAAAAGGCTGGTTTGTTTGTCAAATTCGGTGGTTTTTAAATGTTTGTAGAAGCGAAAAACAAGCGTTATCAAACACGCTCATTTATTCAGGTACTCCTTTTTGAGTTTTTGAGTTTCCTCAGAGCAGGAGTGACCTTAGCAACACGTACAGTGTTGCCGTATCCAGGGAACTTCTGAGTTGGAATGACAGGCGGAGTGTTTGACTCTCAACCCCTCACACACGTTTGTAATGGAGTCACACTCTAACCTTCACCTAACCACAGCAGGTGGAGTCTGCTGTTGTGCTTTACCTCTCTCACCCCTCTCGCTCTCTTTTCCTTTTTTCTCCTTTCTTTCTGTGGTGACTATTAGGGTTGCAAAGCTACGGTGAGGACTATATCATGCTAGTCCCTTGAAATGTTGTTTTACAGGAGACGTGTGTGTAAAATTATATAGTTTGTACTCGTTTGAAATCGTTGTGCTTGATGTGGAGGTAATCTGACACAAAGGAAAAAAACATGCACTCAAAAATGATGTAACTTAAGGCATGCAAAGGTTAGCCAATCATAACAGGGCTCATTTGCCTATAGAAGTTTTAAAGATACGGTAAAAACACCTGTTTAAATTTAACACCATGTCCTTATTTGGAAAATTGGGCTCTGTGATATTTGATTGGTCCAAAACGTTTCTTGCATTTCATGCATTAAACATCAACGTTTTTGCTGTTGGTTCTGATTGTGGCATGTCACAGCAATGTAAGGGTCAGAACGAGGGCAGAAATGAATTTGTGCCTGTTTTTGGTGCAGCATTGACTAACATAATAAGTGGCCATCTTAAGTTTGCTAACAGCATAAAGTACATGCGGTGCAAGTGTGTGTGTTTTTGTGGAAGAAAGGGGGGTGTAATGGTAAAAATAAGAACCCCAGCAGGAGAGGAGTGGCAAGGTCACCTCTGCTGTAGCCGGGCTGGGCCGGGCCGGGCAGATCGAAGGCACGGGGAAAGGGGTACCGTAATACAGGCCCGGTCTCTCAGGAATGCTTCAAGAGAATCTCCTGCCATACCTGAGGCGGCCGCTCATTTATCTGGAATGCGCTGCTCCCAACTGCTAACGACCAGCTCAAATTGGACTATTTTTTCCTATTTGTCAGGCAGCCAGCTGCACCGGCTCCGGCCCGCATCTGCACAGACAGAACAGACACAGGACAAAGAAAGTTTGGTGCTCGTTTTTCTTGCCTCCCTTTCTTTCTTTCTTTCTCTTTTTCTCTTTCTTTCTCTCACTCTTCTTTCGCTCTCTTTCTCTCTCACACACTCACACTCTCTCTCCCTCTCTCTATCTCTCCTCTGTTTTGTGTGTGCTGGCATGTATCAGCGGTGGGTGCTGTGTCTGGTGTCCCTGCAGACTCAGAGGTGACTGAGGTTTATGGTGTTTGTGCCTCAGACGTATCTGAGGTATTTGTACAGGAAGGGTTTGCAGCAGTTGTAATCTGCTTCGGGTTTGACAGTATAAAGCCGTCAGTGTGTGGTTTTCTTTTCAAAGAAACATCTGAAATGTGATATTTTGGACGCTGATGGTTAACAGAAGAACCGGTCTGCATTTCAACTCTTACTTAAGATTTTTAAAACACTTCACTGGCCAAATAGCACAAGCTGTTCCTTACATCGTTTAAAATTAATGTTATTTATATTTTATTTAAAATATATTTATATTTAATAGTTAAATATACATGTATAAATATTTGATATACATATATATATGAATATACTTATTAATATAAATAATACACATTTTATATTTCTCCCATAGATAAATCGGATATCTAATATTATTTTTTCTATAGCAAACTATACAAAATAACAAAATACATAATTGTATTGCATGCAGCAATGAGCTAATTTGCCCCTGATACTGTACAGTTGATGTTTTATAGACACATGCAGGTTATTAGTCCATAAATCTAACAGTTACGCAGTCATTCGTTTCAGTCACGTCTGTTTTCACGAGTATTTTAATTCCAGACAGTTTCTGTGCTCACAGACAAACTCAAATATTTAGCGATCTGTACCTTTTCAAGAAACACATAATTTTGTATTTTCTGACACTCAGTTAACTTTACCCCTCCTTTTCACCTGAGTTGCTTTATTCATTATTGCTGTTATGTGAATTGATGTTTATGTATTGTGTTAAGTGCTGTGGTATGTTATATGGTGTATGTAATGTGATGATGTGTTGTGTTGTCTGTTGTTATGTGTTCTTATGTTGTCGCGTGCTTTGATGTTGTGCGTTATATAATGTTGTGTTATGTGTTAACTGTTGTGTGATGTGCTGGGTGATGTTATGTGTTATGTAATGTTTTGTTATGTGTTAACTGTTATGTTATGCGGTCTGTGATGTGCTGTGTTATGTGTTATCTGTTGTTTTTTTATGTGGTCTGTGATGTGTTGTGTTATGTAATGTTGTGTTATGTGTCAACTGTTATGTTATGTGGTCTGTGATGTGTGTGTTGTGTGATGTGGTCTTGTGTGTTAGCGGCTGTTATTTTATGCGTTTATATAAGCGGTAACGGTTATTTTATGGAAGTTAAACCCTTGTTCTTTTCTCTGTGTTTAGCTGTTTGGCTTTTGGAGTCACAGTTTTGTATCTATCAGTATACAACGTAAAATTTCTCGTCCTCATGCTAACATGTTCTTCTCTTTGTTTTAAGAACACCTGCTGCCGGTGTCCAGCGGCTAAACAACAGAGTGTTTGTCGTATGCTTGTCACTCGTTTAAATTCCCGTTGAAAAGCACGTTCAAGTTCAGTCTCTTCGCTAAACACCAGAGCGAGGCGCGGCACGCAAGACTGCTGAAACCGCCGTTCGAGGAGACGGCCCATTGTCTTACCGTAATACTGATGCTGCAGCAAATTGTCTGCGTAGACTCTGCTTGTCTCGGTTTGTTTGGGTGATGTAACCTTTTTGCAATCAGGCCGTTGGCAGCTTTCTCCCCTTTCATGTGTCCTGTAATGTTGTACGTTTGGATTTCTTTGAAATCATCACACAATCTGCATACTAAGGTAGGCTGTCACTTCAGGGGTTAGTGAGGGAAGTAATTGGCTACATATAGTTTTTTTTATTGCATGATATTAGGATAGTGCTGCAAATTAGGGTGGACCGGCTGCATTCCGAAACCTAGTTAGCCGACTACATAGGCAGCATTTAAGGCATCTAACAGTTAGTATGGAATGGTTGTAAAGGCTGTTTAGAAAAGTTAGCAGAATATTAATATAATTTACTCGCTAATAAAAAGGCAAAAATAATAGTTATACTAATTCATTAATTTCTACTTATTTGTTTGCTTATTAAATATCACTTTGCCAGGCCATGTGCTTGTATCTGTTTCAAGAACTTGTTGCCAATGTGGCGCTTTCTAAAAGGAAACGGTTTTGTACCCTTAAAGGGCTGCTTATGTAGGTAGTAGACAGCAAGGAAGCTGACTAGCTTTTGGGCCTATATACACATCATCTTATCCTACACAGTCACACGGTTCAAACTCTGAGGCGTTACTGTTTTGTTTACTGACCAATAGGAGACGGTTGGATTGTTTATAAAACCTGTTTGAAAACAATCACCATTATTATATTCTGTATATTACCACCATATAGAGAGAATTCCTATTGATTCAAGGTGACAGTTTTCTTAACAAGCCGCTGTCAGAGTTCTCATTGTGCCAGTAGAGCGGCCCCGATCCCTCTGTGGGGAAAAGGAGAAAGATTTACCTTCTATCTTCTGATGTAGAGGCTAGTCACACTGACAAGGTGTGAAAAGAGTCATGATCGTCTATTTTCCAGCCTTCAGAAGCCGCTTTGATTGGCTGTCAGAGCTTTTTTATAACCCGCCGATAGAATCTCGACTACATTATAATATGTACACGACAGTGTCTGACAGACAGCAGGGCTTGGCTGAGATGTACATGTTATCCGTCTATTTTTACCATCTTGTCCGTCTAAGGGGGCGGAGGGATGCCTACATCAGATGTGTAAGAAGTGGCCACTGTCGTAGGCAAACCCAGCTAAGAGTTTTAGGTTGTAAGAATGTTTGTGTAACATTTTCAGTAATTAAGGAAAACGTTAGAAACAATATTTTGGATTTTTTTATATTAACATTCTGTTTGCTTATGTAAACATTATTTATATTTTTTTTATCCTGTACCGTTTATAAAACGTTCCACTAACTTCCTGAGGATAACATTTTGACATGTGATTTTAAAAAAACGTTAGAAAATCTGTTACTGCAAGATTGTTTTTGGCTAACTTTCTGTAACGGTTCTCTCAAAATTGTCAATTTCTGAAAAGTGTTAGTTGAGAAAACATTTTTGGGCTGCAGTTCCAAGAAAATCACGAGTCTATCATTGTACAACATCCACTTGTGTGTGTTTTTCTAAGCCTTAATGGTAACTGTTTTAAACTACTGTATTATTTGTTGGCAAATTGTGAGAGAGTATTTTCCATAACCAGTTGATTTGCAGCCTAGTTGATATTAGCCAAAACCTGGAGAGGGCAAACTTGTTATTTTTGGAATAACACACTAATGAAGCAAGAAAAATGACCAGATATGCTTGCTATGTATATGTATTAAGAAAATATATGGCATTTCTTTATAGTCCTTTATAGTGGCTTTATAGCCCTCACATACTATAGGATGCACCTATAGAAAGCTTATGTTTATTTGAAGTGTGGCCATATTTTCCCCAGTTGGTCATAGTGGTCCATTAGTATTTTAATGAATAGAAAGATTGATATGTGCGTGTCTCTTCTCTTTTAGTCTCCATCTATCCCTCACGTCTCTTTGTGTCCTCCTGTCTCTCAGCATCTTTTCTCTTTGTTTGTTTGTTTGCTGTTACCGAGGTGAGGTGTGACAGGTTGGCCTGCGCTGGCTCCACGGCATAACAGGAAGTGACACGCTGAGGGCTTGTGTAACAAACGGAAATCAATGTTGATGGGCGATGACAGTATATAGGCAAGCCGCACACACCTGTGTTTGTGTGTGAGAGTGGAGATGTTTAAAACGATGCACTTATGTAATCGTATATGATGTGTGTATCGCATACGGTTTTGTAGATGAATAGTTGTGACAACATTACGGTAGTGAGTAAAAAACATTACGGTAGTGAGTTTGCATTACAAAATGAAAAATATATGTATTACATACATTCATACGCATATAAATGATTATTTATGTATATATTTCACAGCTTATCTGAGAGGTGCAGAATGACTCTCTCCAAAAGCGCTTTCAGCGCCGTTCTTTATTTTGTCTTTTGACATGAGAATACATTAATAGTTTGGGTGAGAAACGGGTGAGTTTACATATTCTTTACGTGTTTACACCAAACTCCTGTACAACAAGTGAAGCATAAATTTAATTGTAACTAATTAGCTCCCAAGAGGATTAATTGGATCCGCTGTCTTTATTCCCCAGTTTACCTGGGATATGCAAATGCCTCCAGTGAGAGAGAGAGAGAGAGAAAGAGAGAGAGAGGGAGTGGTAATGCAAGTTTCGATGAAGCGAAGTTGAAATGAGTTCGTAACAAGCTTAATTTTTGTCACATCACCGCCGCTGCTCGCCCTCCTGTGCCTCCAGCACTCTGGAGTCTGTCTAATTGAATTGGGTCACATTGGTGTCATCCGATATTAGCCTGGATCATAGGTCGGGTCACGCCGAGCCCTTGTTCTGTGTTGTGCTGGCTGGTATAGCATTGGCTCATGTGAGTGGGAAATTTAATAGGACTGTATGGAGTGATGTGTAGGGCATGATATGTGTTTGATGCAGTAGCTGGATGCCCACAGGATAAGATAAACCACAGATAAGGTCTCGTCATTATCTCAGTTATTTCTCCTAGACAGCAGTGAGTTTAGATGAACGAATGGAAATGGTTGCTTAGAACTTTTTTTTGATGTTTCTCCTGTGGCAAAGAAATCTCATAAATGTCTTCATTGGAGATGTAGAGGAGATCTCAACAACGTCTTGGCTCAAATTTCCCAAATCTGCAGTCAAAGGCAATTATTATTGAAGATTTCAATATGAACTCAGATTTTTTATCAGATTTGCCCAAATTGGTTATTTTAGTTCATTTAATAAATGTTCACTTTACAGCTCATTTGTTTCTATTTTTATTTCTACAAAGCAGTTTTGTGAGAAACATCTGAGACAAAGTTGATATTAAATACAACACAATTGGGAGCTCCTTTAAATTTCCTGGGCTTTGAATGAGCAACGTTGGAGCAATAAGATGTTCCTCAATAAGAGTGTCTTGTCTGTTGAGCTGTTATTTTTGGAGGATAACAAACCAATCAGAATCAAGTATTTTAGAGGCCCATGTAATCATGTTAATAATGTTGGTCATTGGGACACATTATTTGCCATCGCTAGCATGTGTCATATATACACACACTTTGTTCCTGTTTCTCGTAAGCTGTAACAGTGCTAAGTCATTTTACAGAATTAGCTTGGAATGGAGCTCATTTGCTAACGGTCGCTGCAGCACAGGAAAGCGTATTCCTCTGAGAGAATTCGGGTTTATAAAAGGACAGTTTGTTTCGTTTGGATGAGCTCACACGAGAGACGGAAGGCAAGAACAACACCATCAGCTCCGACACGCTAGCACCATCTGTCCACCTTGACTTTGAGACAAACTAACTTATCTGGGATAGGACCTTCTCGTCGTCATTCCTGCTCAAGTTCAACCCTGTTTGTCCTGTATTAGAATCTGGCCGCTGGGGTATTGTTCATTCTCTCCTTGACAAATGGGGCGGGGGTGAAAGGTTAAAACAACTATTTTACAGCCAAAACAGGATATTGGGTCTCTCAATTTTGGACACGCAAATAGAAAGGGTGGAGAAGAGGACATGGGCCGTAACGCAACCCTTCTGTTAACAGCATTGTCTGTCCTGTTATGTTTCCATGGCAACATGCTACAGCCTAACAACAAAGGCTGCATTGGCCGCTGTGCTGCTGAATGCAATGTCACTCCTCTTTGAGTGCTTAATCCTGTTCTGCGCACACAGAATCTGGCTTATAAGGAGTGACAACCCCATTCAGAATTTCATTAAATCTGTTTGGCTTGTACAGTTTGGGCAAATAAACTTTTAATGCACTTTCTAGACCCCGAGAGCTTATCTACGAGACGCATAACAATAATTATGGGAATTTCCTCCCGCCGTTAAACTACTTAAACAAATAAAACGATCACTTACAAGGTGATAAAATCACCCTCAAAACTTTGTAGCAATTTGGCCATTGAGAGTCTTGGTGCTTTTACAATTTGCTGATCTGCAGAACATGTAATGTCAAGAATTTTGATAGAATGGTTGTTTTCAGAAACCAAAATAGGATTTTTGGGTGCTGCCAACCTTTAAATAACCCCAAATTTTGATGAGTATTTTTAACTTTTTAACTAGTTTTTGAGGTAAAACAGCAGCAGGATTCAAAGTTCACCGTTGTCCTGCCTAGCATAGTCGTTTGTTGAGGAACTAAACCTTGTATTTAATCGTTGGTTTAGGTTTCATTGAGACACATGAGCTCATAACCAGGGTTTTTAAATCAGGCAGACGCTGTGCAGACGCTTTCGTCTCGGAAAGAGGTCTATTTCTGAGGGCCACGATGACAGCTTCACTAAAGTGGCGCTTGACGCCGCGCCGCGTCAGTGTTTGTAATCAGAACGCTGTAACACAGAGCAGAAACAACGAACCGAGGCTCAGCGGGGGAAACTGTGAGCAAGGGAACAGGAGACGTGAAATGGCCACATTAGCAGCTGTTACATCACTAGACTTTTCCACTCTCCGCTCCACTGAATGCTGGGATACATATCTCATCCAGACTGTATAGCACACAGACTGCGGTGCTACAAGCTTTCCCGTTTTCCTTCCGTCTGAGGCTGAGTTTATTTAAACTAGATAACTGGAAACTGTTTGTTCCATCCGCTTTCCTCAGAAGGTTCTGGAAACGTTGTTTTTGTAAATTACCAGGGATGGGAAGAATCCTTAGACAACCTAAGATTCGGTTTTATTTCAGGGAGGCTCGATCCGGTTCCAAAACGATTCTCAGTGGATCTGAATAAGCAACAGTGTGTGGACGGAAATGGTAGAAGTTCATTGATTTGTTAATCAGAATGTAAAATTTTTTGTTTATTCGTTCTCATTTCATTCCAAACTTGTATTGTTAGAATTTTTTGTTTATTTGTGGTGTTTTTGCTTCTTTGGGGCAACAGCTTGCTGGTTAGAGAGTTAGACTTTTAACCCAAAGGTTGCTGGTTCAAATCTTAATGCTGACAGGAAACAACTGAGGTGCCCTTGAGCAAGAGCCTTTACCCCCAGTTTTATCCAGTTCTTGTCATTATTGCTGATAAAATTTGCTGAATTGCTACTTTAATGATAACATTAGAACATAGAATCAGGTTTTCTTCAGCTGTTGTGGAAATCACTGTGTGGTATTATTTAGTTTGTTTGTTTTTAATAAGTTAACTTCTATTTATGCATTTTCTTAATCGATCCAGAATCACTTCAGAAATAATCGTGATGCGTCAGTGAACGTCTTTCCTTCCTCTCGCTGACTGAAAACGACTAGCTTTTATGCTGTGTTCACATGTCGTCAGTCACAAAACGAAACGTGTAGCTTGCCGCATTGTACAACACATTATAGTTTATAAGCACGTTAGCCAACCAAAATGGGCAGAAAAGCATTAAATTAGAGAGTTGTAAGTTTCAGAAGTGGAGTGTCAGTGTTTGGCAGCAGCGGAGGGAAAGTAACGCGGCTGATGGCTAAGAGCGAGATTAGCCTGTCCTGCTGGATGCTGATAAGACGCCCAGTGTCCATGCATATCATTCCTACTGACTCATCCACTGAATTTATACCGGTAGATAGACGAGTCCAGGGATCTTTCTTTAAAAACAGTCTGAAAGTAAATTACGTAAGAGTATCGAGCGCGCCTAAATTAGCACATAAACTTCACCTATCGCACGTACAAATTTAAAAATACTTCACATTAGATCAAATTGGCAGGCTATTAGAAGGATATACACACATACGGTGGAGTTTAAAAAAACAGATTTATAATGCAGTTTAAACTTGGAAATAAAGTTAAATTTGACTTTAATTTAAACAAAGACTATTACTAGAACGTTTGTGTGTTTTTGCATAAACTGGAGGATATAATGTGTGAGTGTAAATATGTTTAGCAGGAAATTATGGGCAGAATTATGACAGAAGGTGGATTTGAACTCGCATTGCCTGTTGATCACAGTCTAATTTAACACACGCGCTCGCTTGAAATGACACTTATAAGTTTTATATTGAAACGTTCTGCATTTCCAGCTCATTTCTAATGAAGCGTGCTACTTCCATCTGGCACTAAAGCATGCGAGACAAGCTATGTTTTCCAGGGGTAGCCAGTGTGCTTCATGCATTATGCAGCACATCCACAGCCAGGCTGGAGAAAACCACATCGCCTATGGAGAAAAGGGAAATCTAACCCGAATTTGACATTTCCTAATATCCTAGTCTAAAAGTTTTTGTTTCAGGGAGATAGAGGCTGTAATTGCTCCGCCACAAGAAAGACTGTCGATTCTACTGGGTATTGCGGGCGACTGTAGGGATCGGGGCGAGATTGGAACACGGTAATTGCGAAGACAAGGGGCCTGAGAATAAATGGAGAAAAAATAGTTCCTCACTGTCGGTTCTGGAAGGTCAAAAGTACAAGCGTGTGATATCCGTGCATGTTACGGAATATTATTCCCAACGCTCGCGTGGGATCTGAATCTTTTCTTAGATATTTAGTTCGACATCGCCGTAACAACACGAGGCGGCGATGGTCTGCGAAGTTCAGCCTCGCTGAGGTAACGAGGCACCGGCCACCAGATACATCATGTCAGCGCTGTGAGGTTGTGCTTAATACAGCGACGGGGTCTCTCGCTCGCTCGCACCTCAGAAAATCGCTATTCCATTATTTGATTAATGCATTGCTGGTGTTGTCACAATACATACATTTCCCTCGTAAGACAAAAGACAAACAGGTGCAATTTATTTCTTCAGATTAAATATTGATCAGTTGTTCCATACAGAGCGTCAGATGTCCGTCTGAAAAATGAACACAAGCGTTCGCAAAACAGGTAGCGTGTTTTCGCTACGTTCTCCTGACTGCACAGAACATGAGAATAAGCTACGTTGGGTTTACACTTTTGTTGATGTTGGATATTGTTGTGCTGTGATACTGTTGTGGCAGGTTTTAATCCAGCATTCATCGATCATTTATTTTTTATATTCTTCAGAATTATAGAGTTGTGGAGAAATATTTGCAGTGCCCACTTTCTGTCTTTTGGTTTGGTTGTTTGTTGTCATTGTTAAAGTTGAGTGAGTACAACCTCATTTGTGTTCATAGTACAACTTCTAATAATTTCAGTCAGTAGAAAATGGCCATTCCTGTGATAAACTAATGATTTTGTTTGCATCACTCAATAGTATTCTGTGACGTTTCAGTGTGTCACCGCATCAGAAACAAATACTGGAAAATGTTAAAATTCAGCTCCACTCTGAAGTCAATCCGAAGAGCCTTTCCTTTTTTATTTAGATTGATATGAACAGCCAGAAAAAAGGAAAGTTATCTGGTGTGGAAATTGCTGGAAATGCGACATTATCATAATCTCAGTGTCTCCCCTCCAAAATTCAGATTAGTGCTACACAAATACGGCTTTTTCAATGACCTAACTTTTACGTTTGTTCCACCAATACTACATATTTGGTTACATCTTTTGAATATTATTACAATACTGGAGTCACAGTGCCGTAAATATTGCAGTTCTTTTCAATGCGTATACACCGAGTATTGCAGTACATCAATCTTTTTTTATTTGACTGCTGTAAGATGTTCTTATGACAACGTTTGCAAAACCATGTGTCACATCAAACTCGCTCTCGCCTCTAACAGCATCTGCAGAGCGCACACGCTCCGTTTCACTGCAGATGGGATCCTAAATCTGCGACCGTACAGTAAATTCCGAGCTGTACTGTACGGCTTCGGTCTTAAATTTGAGAGAGTTCATAGCACAGAGTTTTTGTTATTTAATAACACATAATAAACTGATGTTTACATCAGTTTACATAAACATTACAGACAAAATATTGGATTTTGTCTGTAAATAAACAGTTATTTTTTCTCCTTTAAGAGGCAGAGATGGGAAAAAAACTGACTTACGTTTTACAAATAGGCCAAAATGTCATTGTTTCAGGTCGTGGGGGGTTTGTTTTTGTGTTAAGAATTCACTTTTAATGTTGTTTTTATAGTTTTTAAACAATATTTATGTGACTTGTGCCTCTAATGCTTCGGAAATGTTTCAGAGCGCCAAAAAGCACCGCATTCGTGGAAAGTGCCAGGAACGGAATTCACTGTTTGTCCCGGGACACGAAAGAACAGCCGTAATTTTGCCGTCTTTTTACATCTGGAGCATGGAGTACGATGTTCATTCCAGAGAGCGACAGACCCTCCGCACAGCCAACAGAAGACAGAAAAATGGAGAGAGCAACAGAGAGGGAACAAATTTGTAAGGGAAAGTGCCCAGAGCCACAGTTACTGACATAAAACAACAAGTTATCAAATCTAATTAAATCTATAAGACTGGAGGGAACAATGTGGCTTATTGCAGCGCATGTCGCAGTAGTCATACGACACAGTGGAACATTAAAGAGCCGTCACATTGTGATAACTAGATGTCAGAATATTTCACTCGGAAAGCCGAGACTGGGAAACAAGTATTATATGAGAATCACTTTCAATTATAATTGCATAGGCTTTACTTTGAATACATATGCATGCATGCATGTGTGTGTGTGGGTGGGTGGGTGTGTTTCGTTTTGTGCTTTAGTTTGGGGACAAAATTGCTGAAAAATGTCCCTATCTTAGAGTTTAGTATCACCTGTATGATTTACTTCCTAAAATTATGTTTTAAGGTTAGAGTTTGTGCATAATGCTTGCAACTATATTTGAAGGTTTTTTAAATATTTGTGGAGTGCATGTCTGTTCCAAACAGATGTTCTGGCTTTGTGTTGTGAATAACAGTTACTGTAGGGTTAAAGTGGTTGCTAGGGTGTTGCTAGGGTGTCGAAAAAGCCTTAGTGCTAGTCTGCATGATGTTGTGGCCCTTTTCTGGTATTGCAAGTTTATGTACATCTTTGTTTGCATCACTAATTGTCAGTATGAAAAGTAGTAATTGTAACGTTAGCTTTAGGAAACGCTGCTAATTAGCACCATGAACATTAAATGTCAAAGGGAAACTCTTATTTAGATAAACAGCTACACAAATAGACTGCGTAAAAACTGCCTGTGGAGGTTTCTGTAATGGTTATTTACAGTACTTGAGTGACACAACCAAGTATATACTGTGGACAGAAACCGCCAACACTATTAAGACCTTTGAGTTGTCTTTTTACATAAAAATCTTTTTATTGAAAACAGCGAAATGTTATCTTTGGAGCGGCGAGTCAAAGTCTGGGAAATTCCACAGTTGGACATTTGTGTCGCATCAAGCGTTCTAAAACAGGAAGTGAGCAGATATCCATCTCAGGCAAGTGTTTGCCTCTCCAGCTTGGCTGCGGATTGTGTGGCTTTCTCTACCTCTTATTTTTCCCCCTTTCCAAGCTCTCCGTGAGCCGCATTTTCTTTCTTTTCTGTCATTTTGAGTAAAAACAGCCGTTTCATACGTCCCAGTGTTGCCAAAGGACACTCACAACGATTGGAGTGCCGTTTTATGCGCAGCGCGAAATTAATTTCCCAAATAAAAGGGGGAAAAAGATTGATAGCTAATGGAAAAGAAAAACCCAGGAGTTGTTATTTTTTTCAGGACCTCCCACTGACGCTCTCAAAAACCTCAATCAATCATGAGTTATCAACACGCTCTTGCTGCAATTAAATCAATACCTGCGCCACTAATTCAATTAACAATTTTTTTCTCCCCTAGAACGGAACGCATTTGAAGGCTGACGGATCGGCTACCGTTGTTTGTTTATCTGCACGAACATGTTGCCGCGTGGCTGTCAGCGTTGCAGGCCGTATCTTTCTGCTTTGTCCTTCTGCAGGGCGGAAGAAAGAAACAGGGAAATAATGGGCGTATTGAGTTTACCCGCTGTTATATAATTTATACGTTGTGTTAAGCCATCCATCACCAGCACTACGCCACAAGTGTGCCCACTCTGATACCAATACCACACAATGAATAAGTGGAACTGAGATTCACCAGTGGTTCTGAGGACCCACAGCACTGCACAATTTTGGGTTCAGAGTTCCATGAACTGACGTTGTTGAGTCATATAAGGTAGATGCACAAAATGTGGGTGTCAGGGTCCCCAAAACTATAATTAGAAAGTTTTACAGTTTTAGACTGTGAAGTAGCATTTTTATGCTACTATTGCAAGTTGTCGCTTAAGGCAAATCTTGATCTTTTTCAACATTTTTTTTTTATCTGACATAATTTCTAATCTTAAGAAGGATTTTGTATACCCTTATGTATACCCATATGTATCTTTATGTATCTTAGGTATACCCAAGCACAGTCAGCAAAGTATTTTGTATATATTTTTGTATATATATTTATTTTTTCAGAAGTTGAAAACAACCTTTTGGCAGCAATCTTGTAATAATCTTTTAATTTCGTTTAAAAGAAACTGCTAGCAGAACACAAGCTTGTTTCAACTCTGAAGAGTTGAACTAAACACACACACAAGACATTAATGTCATTCATCCTAGGAACGCTCACTTCTGTAGTGAGTCGAGCATATTTATGAAAGCTTTAGAGTAGAATTTTCTCTATGTTGCCATTATCAGGCTATTAATCATAAAATCGGTTTTGTATCCGTCATCAAATTCTAAATTTAATAAATACGCTTGTAGTTCCTCCCATGACACATTTTAAGTGAAATCTGGCAACGCTCTACAATATGATGTGATAATACCATCTGGCAACCGCTCGTGACGATCGCTCCTAGAATTCTAGACGCACTGTTGATTTGGAACATGTGCACCCTAATGAGGTAAGCCAGGCTCTTTTTGTTAGCGTTGTTGCTATGACTCACTAAGGATTAGAGAGGATTTGATGTTTGTGACTCAAGCTTCAAGCTCAAATAATAAGTCACCCCCTCACATCCTCATCCAACGACGGAACGCCGCCTCGCATCCCGTCCCCTCCGGTGTTGCCGAACGCTCATGGCGAATTTGCCTCAGTTTTGCTGACAGGGATGTGATGAAACGTCTCAATACGGTATGTTGGTGTGATGGGAAGTCGTGCGTCGGTGGCGATGGAGCTTATAGCTCACTTGAGTGATGGCCGTCCAAAAGTGTTCGAAGGACGTTCGGTAATAATGGGGGATGAGGGGAGCAACTGTTTAGAGGGCGGAAGAAAGTGAGGCAGTGGAGAATATGGATGGTTGGATGGATGAATAGATGCCTGGTAAAAGTTATTCAAGGTGAAGGAACATTCAGTTAGATGCTTCTGTGGGTAAGAACAAGGCCTACAGCATGACAGAACAGAAGACAGAAAGTAGGAATGGGCGGTAAATTCTTAAAAATAAGGGTTTCTCACAGCGATGTCACATTAGAACCGTTTTCGAATCCCCAGATTCTTTTAGCCAAAGGTTCTTAAAATAATAATTTCTTTTTCATACAATGTAGAACCTTTCACTACAAGAAACTGTTGTGTAATAGAAGCCTCTGTGGACGTTTATGGCTCCACACAGCTCAACAAAAAGCTTTCCAAAACTTTATTAAGAGTGTGTGATGGTATATATCGTACAGTAGAAATGTGTCAGCTGGAGTGTTTGCTAGACTTTGTGATCGATAAGTTATTATAGTGATTGTTTTACCCAAATAATTGATCTTCTCAGTAACTTGCTAGTTCTACATGCAGTAACTAAAGTAATGTCAAAAGGGACAGAACGTTTTTCTGTCACGTGATGAGTAAAAAGCGCTTGCTGATATAAACATTCACAAAAGCAGTTTGGATGTATATTGATGTGTTCGGCAGACATTTAATGACAAAACTCCCCACAAAGTTTCTCAGAAATGCCTGGAGAGAGTTTCCCTCCGTTTGCTGCAGTCGCCCTGGCAACGTTTCAGCTTGTAGCTTCCAGCGACAGAGCTGCAGTGTAGACAAGGTGCAGAGATGTGCAGAGACACCTGCTTTTTGGTTGTCGTGTTTTGCATAATTTGAGCTGCTTGTTTTAATAGACTCAACTGAAATTGACTCTGGAATTCACTCTCTTTTTCCAGTCGTACTTTTCCTTGAAGTTTCTTACGATTAACAGTCATTTTTTCCCCCCAGTATTTCCCCATACAGCCTCCAACTTCCACAGAACGTCCGACTTTGAAGGTTTTTATTATTTCCTTATTTATGTACATCACATTTCTATTTAAAATGTCATTTTAATGAACTCTGTCATTATGGCTTTTGAATATTTAATTTGCGTGTCTTCTTCTGACGATTGCTGCTAGAATGTCTCTCTAACTGTGAGGGGGGGCACCCACTTCATCATTCCCAGTCTCGTTGCTGCTTCCTGGGAATTCTGAGAGGAAATGAGCCCAAATCTGATCGTGTTTGACACACAACCACAAACCACAGATTTGGCCTTTCACCTTAAGCCCTCCATAGAGAGTCTTCATTTGAGCCAAGAACCTTCAAGGAGCCGGAGGATCCACCAAGCCGGGGTCCACCCACGCCTGCTTCTTTATCTTTGTTTTCAGCCGACATCCAATTCCACCCCTGTCCAGACCTCAATCAGGTCCAGATTCCGGTTTCAAAGGCCCGGTCCATCAGTGAACCCCATGCGATAAGTTGCACGGCTCATCTTCCTTACGCTGACAAACCCACTCTTGGAGTTTCGTGGCTTGTGCATGATAATTGAAAATGTCAGCATGATTTTGGAAAATGTCATTTATCTTGCTGTGCTGCGCCTAATGCTGCTGCCCTTTAATGCTGATCTGGGATCAGATTAGTTGTATTGGTGACAGCGGGGTTTGGAGGGACGAGACTGGCACCCGATCAGTATAAATGATTATTTTTCAATGTGGATTTAATAGTTTAGTTTGTTACTAATTGTATTTATAGACAAGGCAGAGAAACATAAAATGAGGCAAATGACAGAGTAGGAAATTTCAAATAGCCACAGCTCTGATTATCACACTTAATTTTTTTTTGTCATTTATTTGTATTGGCATTTTAAATTTTGGTATTTTGGAATTAAGGATTTTGTGCTTAAACAACCAGATTTAATCAATGTGAATTTCAGTGCTTGTTTAGGTTGGTTTATGGTGGTTTTTGTAGTTAGCGATGACTAACTAGCAGTGTCTTTCTTAGCTGACTTCATTGGTTAATAAAGAAACTGAGCGTTCCTGTAGCTCAACTGGTAGAGCAGTGTGTTAGTAGAGCAAAGGTTGCGTGTTCAATCCCAGGGAACACAAGTACTGATAAAAATGTGTACCTTGGATTTGTTGCAAGTTACTTTGGAGAAAACATACAGTTATGTGTAAATAAAGGATGGAACTTAAGATAACATACACTATTTTTGCTATTTAATGCAGTATTTAATAATTAGTCAAAAAAAACAAGCTGTTTGTTCATTTATTTTAGTTGTTAGCTTTGTTGTTATCTTATACTAGTTTAAAGGTGGTTTAAAATGAAATRGCTTTAAAAAAAGGCCCATTTGTGATTACGTTGATTCCGTTTTGAGAGTGTGGAGACAGACGCAGAGGAAACTCGACAGATACGAGACAAAAGCTGAGCATCAAAAGGTGTTACACACGATCTGTGACGCTCACAACACTCTCATCCCAGAACCAATTTGGTTTCTTTTTGTCAGCGGCTAGCATGTGTGGGCCGTAGCACTTTTTTCCCTTTCCGCTAGAGAAAGGGAGGCGTTACGTGTTATTGAGAGACACAATCCCTCTCCAAAGTCGAGTGGGTTAACAGGAGCCATTAATTGGTTTAGCAGGATTTCAGAGTGACTGTATTTCCGGCTTAGCTTGCAGGCTGTAAAATGGTTATATTCAGTCGTATTCAGCTCCCGCTTGTTTTTTTCCGTTTGCTTTATTTCTTCGCAAATGATCTAACTGTGAGGAGAGGCTGTTTAACGTTACTTTTAAAGCCCGAGGTTTTGATTCGGGAGCCAGAAGATAAAGCAAAGCGGAGTTTGTACGCGCGTCATCACTTTTAATGTAGAATTCAAAACCAGAGCTGTCATATATTATTCAATGAGTTTCTTTTTCCTCTCCGCGAAGCATCGCACTGCCTTCACTGTATGTGATGCTTAAAGGAGCCGTGCAGAAATGCATTCTGTTCCCTGGATAGTTGTCTAGGCTAATTTATGTGTGTGTGTGTGTGTGTGTATAAATTTACACATATGTATAAAGCCCAAACCTGCCTCAGTGATCTACAACCCAGACAACAGGGGGATATGTTTTTAACGCGATGCTCCCTGGTAGCCCCGCGGGAGCCCGGCAAGTCTGTTGTCGGTCTCTCTTAACCAAATTTATTGCCACTCTATCTCTGATACCTTAACAAAGGCAGACGGTTGGCCGCTCCCAGCTTATTTGTCAAATCGCTGCACCTGTGAGGGGTTTCAGCTGAGGAAAAATTCTGGGCCGGAGCTCTCCGACAGAAATAAATCTTTTTATACCTCTCCCCCCCCATCTCCCCTGTTGTTTTTTGCGTGTTTCTCGGTTTGGGGCGAAACAGCGAGGCTGCGAACGAGAGGTCTCGCTCGTGAAGTGTAGTGGTGAAAGGCGTGATAAATTGCATTCTTCCTTGACACTTCATTGGGTTTATTTATGGTTCATTAATTGAACAGAAAGGGAAAGTTGTTGGCACAGTGGGGTGGTGGGAGGATTTAGGGGGGCCGTGCACAGAGCATCTCTTCTGTCTTTGCCTGGGTTAGACCCTCAGGGCTCAGAGGAAAGGGTGAGAATTTGTGAGAGAGCTAATGCTTTGCTCAGGTTTGCTTCTCTGTTTGCCCAGAATTGAAAGAACATTTCATGAAAGCCAACCAGAAAGATGAGGACAACCATACTCTGTCTGCTTCCACCCATCTCGTCCCATCCCTTGTTTTTTCCCTTCCACCCTCCAAAAAACCTACAAAACATCTTTTAAATCCCTTACTGAGTATTCGTTTTGTTCAAGGAAGGAAATGGGCTTTAATCGCATTGAACCAGGAATTGCACTGTAGGCGCAGACATCCTTGCAGGGCTCGGAAAACGTTTACCAAGACTTTCTTCTAAATGAAGCAATTCAAGGTGTTTGTTTTGTCTTTCCTTCAGTTAATTTTTTTTAGCATGCTAACGTGGTTTATTTGCAGGTGCTATTCGTGTCGTTTCAGCACCCGATTGGCTTAGGGACGTATGCTAATGTGGCGTTTTATCGTGTTTAGCGACTCGCTAAACTGTATTGTGGGTGGTTACTTAATAAGACGCAGGTTTTTGTATTCTCTCAAAATTGTGCAGCTTGGCTCTGGCAGACCGATGTAGCACGCAAGCAACACATTAAAGTCGCATGTTTGCGCATGGGTTCTTTCATTTTATCAGTGAAAAATCGGCCGGTTCCTTTTGATATCAGTCTTCTTTCATGGCCCTTCAAGACTTCCAAGGAGAAAGGGGCACTTCAGACATGAGTGTGCAAACACACTCTTAATTAACAAGTGGATTAGCGATTCTCGTCTTCATGGAGACGAGATGCTTGCAGCACTTCAAAGGGTGATTGGAAGGCAGCTTGAGGTACAGTAATGAGGGACGGCTGAAGAACAGCGCAAACTAACGCTCTGGATCTCCCGCTCTGTTTTTTGACAACTTATATTAAGGCAGTTAACATTATTACTGTTGCTTACAAACCTCTGACACAAATGCATTTTTTGTCCTATCTGAGTAATATTGTACCTCAGATTGCAGGTGTTGTTGAGGAAAGATGTTCTATTAACTTTAAAAGTCATATTTTTTGTTCCTTGAACAGGTGATATATTAACAAATCAGTCCCTTTAATGTACATAGTAAGAGACACCCAGGGCATGTTTGACGTTGGCCAGTATGCAACCACTTAGCAACCTCCTGTAACTCTAGCAACCATATAGCAATGTGCTAAAAGGCTCCCTAGAAACACCCTGGCAACCAATGACAAGGCTGTGTAGTATTGTGCCAACCAGGTTTGCAATAATAAGCAAAGCTACATTTTCTTAAAAAAAAAAGTGAAAAAAATAGTGTTTAGTCTCTTTGTGCTTGTTTTATTTATGCATTTCAACTATAGAGACAATAGTCAACAAGACAATAGTCTTGTTCCAAACTCAAACCAATAGACTGCAATTGTATTTAATGGTGCAGAGGAACCTTGTATTCATTGCTCAGTAAACTAGTTGCCATGTTGCGGACCGGTGAGATTTCACCGGCGGACCGAAACCCGAAATAACATGTGATTGTTACGGTTAGATCGTGCTCCTCTAAAGCTCTCGTAAAGCTACCTCTCCGTACCTGCTCCACACAAGCACTCAGTGTGTATTTTTAAAGGGGTTTTGATCCGGCAAACATGCGCCTGATAGTAATCTACACTTCAATTACACCACGCGGCTCATTGGACGTTATCTCTCTCCGGCTCCGGAGGCTGGGGGCTTTGACACGGCATCAGAGCGGCTGTGATTCAGCTTCTCGACAGCTCTCACGGAGACGGTACACCCACCTGTGCGGATAATGAGTGTGAGCGTTCGCGTCGCGCACCGACCTCTGTTTGCGCTTTTACGCTGACGCTTTCAGCTTTGTGCCGCGGATGTCATGTTGTTTCGTAAGCATCAAGCGCGAGTTTAACTACAGTATGTAACACTGTGTCATTACCTGCCATGCAAACATGTGGCTCCTAATCACTGCTTCGCTTAGATCATAAAAATAATAATAACAACAACGTGTAAAATGTATGTATGGTACTATATAATGTAATAGCCATCAACAACATCGATATTATTACACCTCAGTTTGCAGGCAATTAAAATGTTGTTTGTTTTCATAACATGTAAACATGCGAAAACTTTCACCCCAACATGTAAGTAAATACCCTAAACAAACAATGTTTTGCTTAAAGCAGGCATTACAATTGTTTGCACAGTAACATATGTTGCACGGCAGTCCCGTGTCATTACTTTAAAACAAAAACAATGAGTCATTATTTACATTGAAATCTGTTATTTATTCATTGTGTGTATTTTTGTTCTGCCTC
>JBAJNP010004172.1:0-34918 GCA_036877545.1 Yasuhikotakia modesta | reverse complement strand
GCGCTGATCTACACATGCGCCAGAGAGCTGTCCACAAATGTGTGCGCTGATCTACACATGCGCAGAGAGCTGTCCACAAATGTGTGCGCTGATCTACACATGCACAAGACGCGATTCACATAAATGCCAGACAAAGTTGTGTTTGTAGAATAAAAATATATTTGTGAATATATTGTTTTTTATTTGTTTTTATAAGTGAAAGTTTAATTTCACTTATTTGTGAATTTAATTCATGTTTGTGGACCTCAGTTTATTTATTTTGTGAATATGCTAGGTTTTTGTCAATCGCTTTACATTTATTTGTGGATCATAATATATATATTTGGAATTTTGAGACTAATCTGACTCCATAACCAGAGAGGTCAATGGCTTGATTTGCACTGTGTAGTGTGCTGTGTGTAATATTTTGTATCGCTTTGCAGGTGTGTACAGGTTTTGTGTGTGTCCGTTTGTGTGGGGTGGAAGCTTGAAGGCCTCTGTCAGCCATCTCCCTCTGGTTGTATTGTTAAGTGTGTGTGATTTGTATTGGTTGATTAATTGAGATTTAGGTAATTGTGTATTGATTTTGTTACATACTTTGTATCTGAATAAAGTGAGATCTTTGTATTCCTGTTTCTTCACTCTGTTCATGGCATTGAGCCTGTGACCTTTTGTGACAATTTCTGGTGTTCTCCAGGTGGCGTAGTAGAGTACTCATTTGGGTTTAAGTATTTCCAAAACCGATGAGCTGCCACACATATATCTATATTTACAAATTAATATCTAATATGTATTTGCAGATGATAAATACAATAATCGGTAAAGAAATTTATTTCTTTGCCTAAATAACAGTAAGAAATCAGTATTTGGAAGAATAACCCCTGTTTCATGTATATTGACATGTTCTCCACCAGTTCCTTACATTGCTGTTGAGAAACTTTATACCACTCCTTTTGCAAAAAAGCAAGAAAAAGGTCAGCTTTGCTAGAAGGTTTGTGACCATCCATCTTCCTCTTGATGACATTCCAGAGGTTTAGGTCTAGGAGATTTGGCTGGCCATGACAGGGTCTTGATCCGGTGCATTTAAGGATGCAAAAGATTTAAAGCGATCTATGTCAAAACAAGTTTCCCTGTGCAATTGTCACACATCCCGTCTCTGTGGTCCCTTCCGTTAACTGCCAAGAGAAGCCGTTCCCGGAGTATTAAGGAACTATGTTTCCCATAAGCCTCGTATCTGGGCCACGGCCCTCACAGGTGGCGGCCATCAGTAATCAAGGACTCTATATATACTCACCCATGTGGCTTAGCACTTTGTAAAGTCTTGTTTTGCCCCATCAAACATTTCTGAGCGGTTTCCCTTGTGTTGATTACCTTTGTGTTTTGCCTTTTACTTTACTCTGGCTTGGATGTTGGTTGTGAGAAGGGCAACTGCATGTCTGACCCTGATTAAAGTAATTCTGCAAAAGGATCCTATGTTACATAAGACCTATTTTTTGTGGATCCTGGCCAAATGGCACAAATACTGGGCCTGGTGCAGGAAGCAGCTCAGGGCATGCGAGAGCTAGAGTCCACCCTTTGAGCCTATCTGGTGGTTCCAGAGCCTGAGTCCAGACCGGTAGTTCCAGAGCCTGAGTCCAAACGGTGGTTCCAGATGTCGGGCCTAGGGAGGTCTGATTGTGAGCGTGAGCAGGCTCTCAGCTGTCCCTCCGGTCACCCTCAGACCTACATTGGTGAGGTGGATAAGTTCCGGGCCTTTCAGCTTCCAATGACACTGTGGCAATATTGTCTCTGTTCCGGAAATCCTGGACTCTGACTCAGCCCGTAGACCCTGCAGCTCCGCCAAGCCACCAAGCCCTGGCTGCCACCAGCGGGAGCTTCTTTGACCACTTTGACTAAAGCGTGTGTCTCCTTGCTCACATTTCATTACAGGTGAGGATACACATGCTCTGTGTAGGTTGTTTGGAAGTGAAGCATGCTCAGACATCTCTTGAAGGGTCTAACTGTCTGCATTGCAAGCTGCTTTCATAGCAGGTGCTTTGCTCCAGGTGGAAATTGGTGAGTGTTGGAGTTGCGCGTTTCGTTTATAGGCCTGGTTGTGTGGTGGTGGAAGAGTTGGAAGAAACTGCTAGTGTGGCTTCTATTGATTTGGAATATTTTATTAGTAATCCATCATTACAGCAATTAGGAAAGTTCAAAAAGGATTATTTATTTTGTAGTTCCAGTCATTACAATATTCATGTGGTTAGACAGGCTGTTAATAAGGAACTATAAAGGGTTGTTCTAGAAGGTTTTTTGGAATTGAGTGTGCTGACAGTGTCTTCTGAGGAGGATGGAGAGGAAGGCCCTCTTGGTGCTGACGAGCACCGCTCTGTCTCTGGGGATGAGGCACGCAGTGATGCAGTGGTGGCTGAGGCCAAACCCGCCTTGTCGCCCTTTAATCTCTTCTCTACCACTGTCTACATGGTGTCCCGAGAGGGGGTGAAGTTAAAGGTTTGCCTTGCTCAGATGCCGATGGAAGCACAGGGAAAGGCACATGTGCGTCAAGCCGAGATGGAGCTCCGACTCGAAATCCACAGGCTTGAGATTGAGACAGCTGGAGCTTGAGTCAAATAACTTGCCACTGGGTCCCCTGTACAGCTGAGCCTTGCTGATTCTGCCCGTTTCTCTGTCTGTAGACATTCCACGAATAGCCTCTTCCTTTCATTGGAAAGATGTTTGACTACTACTGTGGTTGCTACAATGTAAACTATTGGGAAAAGCTCAAGAGGTTTGCTCTTCTCTGTCCCTAGAAGAGAGTCTAGAATATGAAAAAGTAAAGGCTGCTATTCTATGCATATGAACTTGTGCTGGAAGCATATAGGCAACGTTTTAGGAACCATAAAGAAGTCTCTACGCAGACATTTGTGGAGTTTGCACAAGAGAAATGTGTTCCTTTTGACAAATGGTGTGTAGCGAGTAAAGTGAGTATAGTGCTTTAAGAGAATTAATTTTGAATTTTGTGTACCAGAACAGGTGGTGGTATATTTGAATGAGCAAAAGGTAACTGTGTTATGTCTAACAGCAGTACTCGCAGATAAGTTTATTCTCACAAATAAAAATGTTTTTTTATCTGCTTGCTCGAAGAAGGCTCCTATGGTTCCGCCTAATCGGACTTCTCCGTCTACATCTAGTATTCCTCGTCCTAGAGAGGTAAGAGAATGTTATTAATGTACTGTTTTATCTCTTGCCCATGCTCATGAATTGGCTGGTCATTTAGGGGTAACAAAAACATATGACAAATGAATTCTTATGCCATTTCTTTTCACCTGGGCTGAAAAAAAAGATGTAAGTCAATACTGCCGAACATGTCATACCTGGCAGTTCGCAGGGAAGCCAAATCAGGTGATTCCGCCAGCTCCTCTCTCCTATCCCGGCCATCGGTGAACCATTTGAGCATGTGATTGTGGATTAGCGATAACGAAAAGGTTGGGTGAGACAAATTGTTTTTAATACACCTGACAGAAAACGCAAGTTACCTTTGCATCTCACTCATTTGCCCACTCAGCATGTGCAGGACATAATGCAATCAATACATAGTTTTTGCGCCATTTTCGGTGACTTTCCATTTCAGACTAAGGTGTTACTGCATTATATAGATGTTAACGGCGTTTCCCCAATCAAACAGCATGCATATCGAGTTAATGCTTTTAAAAGAGCTCTCATGATGCAAGAAGTAAATTATTTGCCAAAAAATGGTTTAGCCAAGCAGAATTTTAGTCCTTGGAGTTCCCCGTGCCTATTGTAACCAAAGCCTGATGGAACATTTCAGTTCTGTACTGACTATAGAAAGGTGAATGCTGTCACAGTACCTGATTAATTTCCATTGCCCTGAATGGAGGAATGCATAGATGATTTAGGCTCTGCCCGTTTTGTAACAAAATTGGCAGGTGCCATTGACCTCTTGTGCATCAGATATTTCAGCCTTTGATAACCCTTTGATAAGTTGTGGTGATTCTGCAAATCCTGACAATAGCAAGATTGTCCTCTGCTCTTCTATTACAGCATTTGCATCTTCAACAATTGTTGCTTCTTTAAACTACAACAGCAGGGCAATTGTTGCTTTAAATGTTCCATGAACTTGAATGGTAGCATTGAATACATAATCTATAGAGATTATTTGCTTACATATTTATTATTAGTGTCCACTGACAAAAAGTCTCGCATTGAAAAGGTTTTTTTAATTCTCCAGTGTTGCAAGGTTAGTATGTTTATCACATTCCTGATTAAATAAACTCTCTAAAAAAAAAAAAGTTGTTTAGATGCCTCCATCGTGCCATACTGCGCCACACACAGTTATCAAAAGGTGCACAAAGGGTGACATTGCCACCACACTGACCAGGGTCTACTATTATTGCATGCTGGCCAATTACATTTCTTTCTCTCCTTCTCTTCACACGATTGAATCCTGCTTCATCTATAAAAATCCATGGGGCTATTCCATAGAATCCAATTCAAACATTCTCTGTAAATGAAAAAAAGTATTTTATTGTAGTAAGTGATATTAAATTACCATTCAAAGCATTTTACAGTTACTGTTGGCTGGAAGCTCAGAAGTGTACTGTAAGCATCAGCACTGAAAATGTTTGAGTGTTACGTACTTGCACATACTGATGTCATAAATAACGGTGACATTGGAGGACGTTCAATAGTAGAAACGCTTCTGCTGTTGATTCCTTCAAAATTGAAACAATCTTAAATAACTCTTTGCTGAATTTCACAGAGATGGCATTGACGGACCATGTCAACAATGAGAACCTGTTTCAGCAGTTCTTGAGAACATAGCAGTTCTTCCACCCTGATTTGGTAGTCTTGCAATTCTACAAAACTAAAAAGAGCAAACACGAAGTAAAAGTATACTGAACAGCTTTTCTTATTTTTTCCAGTTCACTTCACAGTATATTGACAAAATGAATTGCTCATTGAAATGAGATGCAGTGTAAAAAAATTAGCTGTTCCCTTTTCTGAATGTCCTGATTATGGTGATTATTGTGATATTGATAAAATGACAAATGAATTCATTGAAGCTGTTTAGCAAAGGTATGTCACTCTCACAGGTCTGTGGTAGAGGGTTTATAGTCTATTAGAGTTTGGATGCCTTTTCCTGAGACTGTGTGTCCCTGGTGCGGCCAAAATGTTCAGAAATGTTTTTGTTTTGCTTCCCTAATTCCCTGGGACAAGTTGGCTCTTGCTGTCTTGCCTGCAGTGTCACCGGCTCTAAAGGCTGCGTTCCGTGCCCATAGAAACTTGCACACTTCTCCTCTCATCCATGGTTTCTGGTTAGCCTGAATGGTGACTGTTAGGATTAATCTAGCGCTAATCTGTTGACCGATATGCTACTTGGGGCAGTGAAGCATCCCGCCAACCCGTAAGAAGGTTTAGAGTGATTGGGTTAATGTCTGTGTAGTGAGTTACATATGTGTAAAATATTAAATATTGTGAAAGACTGCAGCTAGTACTTCATCGTCTCTTTATATTGTTCTATAGTGCTGACCAACTCCAGCTTCCTAGACATGAGGCGGGTAATATCTGCGATATCTGTGCATGTTTATCCCAGTGACTTTGCATTAAGGATACCCTCCACTTCCACTAGAGCGGTTGACGACATCCTCTGTAACTGCTTGGGCACAGATGGCTACTTGCAATTATGGCAGCTTTTTTGTGAAAAACGGCAAATTATTTGTCTGAATAGATAGCAGTGTTTTACAAGCATTTACAAGCATTTACAAGCATTTACAGCATTTACAAGCATTGCATCATAAATGACAGTGTTCCTATAAATTATGTATAAACACATAGCTAAGTATGAAAACTTTCTGCAGCTGGTTTAGTGACCCAGTATTTAACAGTGTGCAAATTTAATGAAAGTGAAGTGACATGTATTTGTCAGTTACGGTTGCCCATAACTAAAATATGAACCTCTGCATTTAACCCAGCCATTGTGAGGAGTGAACACACACACACCCAGAGCAGCGGGCAGCTGTCCCTGCAGCGCAATCTGAGGTTAAGTGCCTTGCTCAAGGGCACTTTAGTTGCTACCTGCCAGCACTGGAATCGAACCAGCAACCTACTGATGGCAACCACTGTGTCCTTGTCCAACCCAACAGCTTTGTAGGAAGGTCTCAAGTTTTTCCCTTGTCTGAACTTGCATACGATTTTTTCACAACTTGCTGCAGATTTACAGCTACACTTGAAAAGAGAAACGCAGAGCTTAATTAAGCTTAACATCTTAATTATTTTTCTCTTGTTAGTATGACATTTAATTCTGGTATACAAAATTGTAAATCCTCCATCTTGTAGCATGTGATTATTGCATATGATTATGGCCGCCCTTCCAGAGTCAGCACCCGTCATGGCCCCCTATCAGGTACAGCTGTCGTTCCTTCAGAGTCAAGTCTCAGCTACAGCTGTTGATCCACCGCTGCTGTTCCCCAGCCCTGTCACGGCCGCTGCTGTTCCCCAGCCCTGTCACGGCCGCTGCTGTTCCCCAGCCCTGTCACGGCCGCTGCTGTTCCCCAGCCCTGTCACGGCCGCTGCTGTTCCCCAGCCCTGTCCAGCCAAGTCACGGCTGCTATTCTAATGTTGGCCATAGTGCTGTGTGTCATCTGAGTCCTCAGAGGAGGCGGCTCACACTGCAGATCCTCTGAGGGCAGCATTTCCTGAGGAGTTGGCTAAGGCCACAGACCATCATGTGGTGGGGATGGCTGCTCCTGCTCCCTGCACGGTGGTAGCGCCCAGTGACTCACATTCCCCGGGGCGTCCCGGGCTGCTGATCCGCCCTGGCGGGCGTCCCGGGCTGCTGATCCGCCCTGGCGGGCGTCCCGGGCTGCTGATCCGCCCTGGCGGGCGTCCCGGGCTGCTGATCCGCCCTGGCGGTCTCTCCAGCCGCCTGAGCTTGCTCCCTCTGCAGCAACTTCCTCTTTGCTGGCTATAAAACAGAAGCCCAGCAAACAGGAAGTTGTGATGTATTGTATTGCCCTTCCTTGTTTTCTCTGTGTTTCCCTGTGTTCCATGTTTCTTGGTTATTGGATTGCTTGTGGATTTTGACTTTGGACTGTTTCTTGGTGTTGTGGATTTCTACCGCTGCCTGCCCCCCGACCCTTGCTTCGTTGTTGGATAATTGAGTTTTGGTTTTGCCTTTATCATTCCTGTTCACCTGTGATTGCTCCTATCTGTTTTGGACTATGCCTCGAAAGAATAAAAGAACCATGCATGTGGATCCGCCTCCTGTCTCCATTTACACTACCTTCGTGACAGAATGTAGTTGTAAATTTGGCAATTTTCTATGCCTGAATATCTTTTTCTTTGTCTTTTCAAGCTGTGCATGACATTGGGGATGCCGTGACTGCTGAAATCATACAGATTGTTAACAGGATGTGTGTGTTAATTTACATAATGTAACAGCAATACCCATATTGTCAAAACTTAAATGAGGCTTGGAATTTATATTACTTATATTTAGACTTTTGATAAAATCTTCATTGTATTAGAACATACTTTTAAATCAGGCTTGTTCCTGTCACCGTTACAGTAATTATCCGATACAGGAAAACCTGTTTAAATCACAAGCAGCTACACAAATTTCTTTATTCTTAAGTTACTTCAAACCCATACAAATCTGTTTCACAAACACAGAGGATCTACCTAAAATCCCAAACATGTACCACGGCATACTGAAAAATCATGCACATTCTGGAATAGGTCCTGCACTTACACATACAAATGGCATAGCCAAGACGAAAAGTTCAGATGCAAAAGGGGTGTGATGGTATTGCAAGAATCATTTATAGTACATATTAAAGTAAATAATTTATTTGAATAACTTTATTCTTTGTAGTACTGGTTGCAAGTGTTGTAGGAAAAAAAACGGCAACATTCTTATGCTAATATATCAGCACTGTTGAAACAAACTCTAATGTTATGTCTCATGTTAATCATGAAGGACAAGCTGTTCTTATGAGGGGCCCTTCAGGACATTATGTGTGTGTGAGAAGTTTCATATATGTGTTTGAGCATATAACTTTTTAGTTGTTTGTGTGTGTAAAAACATTTCACAACTGTGTGTGAGAGGTTTCATATGTGTGTATATGAGTGTAATTCTGAATAATGTCCTAAAGGGCCCTTTATATGTTCTGATCCATTTCTTTTTCAGCAAACAGCTACACGTTTCGAAACAGTGAGGCAATCTGTACTTTGAATGGACGTTCAATATATCTAACCATCTAAGTAACTTCACTGTCTAAAGTAATATAACATTTGTAAAATCCAAGCAGAGGTTTGCCTCTGGTGATAGACGAGTCAAAATTATTGGTGCATCTTTATCTATTCACTAGTTAATTATGAACTTTGTTAGCGGTTAGTGAGCAGAATTGCTACTTTTTTGTAACAAACCGCAGCACAGTTGAAAATAAGTCTTGAGGAATTATTACAGTAATTACTCTGGTTGTTAATGTCATTTTGTTGACATTAACTAAATTGGCCACTAGAGTCAGACTATATTAGAGTTGGCCACTATATCGCTATTTAGCTGCTAGTCAAGACTTTCTATGATTTCCAGTCGAGACTAGGCACTTTTTAGTTGTTTGTGTAAAAACATTTCACTACTGTGTGTGAGAGGTTGCAGAGTGACTATTTGCACTCTGCAACCCTACAAAGGATTAGCAATTATAGATGATTATAAGATGATTGAAGACATAGATGACATATTATATTACAGTTATAGAAGTTATTATTGTACTATTGTCTATATCATTTTGCAATTGATATTACATATACCATTTGATATTACATTCTAATATTAATGTATCTAATCTAATATATCTATTATTATGGTACTGCTCATTACACTTTATTTTGTTATTTTTTATTCAGCAAGTGATATTCTAATTATTAATAGAGTGCTGGTATTATTATTATTGTAGTAAAATTATATATTCTTTAATTTAATATTCAATTTCAGTTATTTATATAGCACTTTTTACAATGTAACATTGCTTCAAAGCACCTTTAAACATAATATAGGAAATTAATTTAAGACATCAAATAAATAAAAAAAAACCATTGAAATTCTATTAAATCTTACAGTAAAATACACACAGGATACACACAAGACAAAATACATTCATAATACATAATAGTTATAAATGTTAAATTGATATATTGATAGATTCCTAAGTTATGTCAGCAGTCTCCCAGTAAGCAAGCCAACAGGGCGACAGTGGCAAGGAACCACAACTCCAGTGATGTATAATTGGAGAAAAAACCTTGGGAGAAGCCTGGCTTAGCTGGGAGGGCTATTTTTCCTCTGGCATGTTAAAGCTGCAGTTTATAACTGTGGTGGAATATTACAATTGCAGCTAAACCATCTCACTGCTGTGACAGATCAGGGAAGAAATAAGTAAAACAGCCTAGTGTTGGTAAGTGAGATAGTGGTCCATTATAATCCCATTAATTTTTCACTGTGCATCCCCTCTCCATCACCATGCAGACCTGACATTACTGGCTACAGAACCTTGGGGAAATAAAAGACAGACAGATTTGTTCTTATGGGAAGTGTTCCCGGTTCCGGTTCTTTAAATTATGCAGCCTAATAACACCTTAGGTGATTCAAATTCAAAAGACTATGTGTAGGCTAGATTAAAGAAGTGGGCCTTCATTCTAGCTTTAATCTGGCATAATGTGTCTGCCTCTCGGACAAAACTGGGTAAACTGTTCCAGAGTTTGGGTGCCAAATATAAATAATAAAAGATCTACCACCCACGCTTGATTTTGAGATTCTTCGTATTAGTAAGATGTAAAATGGCACCAGTGAGGCAGGCTGCCATCACGACTGCTCTGACTCCCTTTTACTTGTTTTTGTATTTTAAGCTATTTTACTGTAATTTCAGATCAGCAGTTTTTTCAGCATGGGAAGCACTGTGTACGATAGAGAAACTCTTATTTCTATTGGTATACACATTCTGCTTGCTAACGTCCAGTCACTGGAAAACAAGCTGGATGACCTCAGGGACAGGATTAGGTTCCAGAGAGACATTTGGGACTGCAATCTCCTCTGATTCACAGAGACATGGCTGAGCCCTGCAGTACCGGACCATGCCATCCAACCAGCCAAGTTCTTCTCAGTCTCTGGAACTTTTAACCATCAAATGTCGTCCTTTCTATCTTTCTCGGGAGTTTACATCGGTCATAGTTACCACCGTTTACATCCCACCTCATGCGGACATGGACCAGAGAAGAAAGGACACTGGACCACTGCACAATCTCGCCCTCCATTTAGGAAATTGACCATGCCACCATCTTCCTCATGCCAAAATATAAACAAAGGCTCAAACAGGACGTTCTGCTTCTGAGGGAGGTCTTACACAGACAAATCGTTGGCTGCTCTGCAGGATGCTCTGAATGACACTGACTGGGACGTTTCGTCGCAGCTCCGATGATATCAGTGTGTTTACGGAAGCGGTTGTAGGATTCATCTGGAAACCATCGAATGATACTGTGCAGAAAACCACTATCAGAATGTTTCCCAGTCAGAAACTGTGGGTGGATAAGACCATCCATGATGCTCTGAAATCTCGCACTGCTGCCTACAATGCGGAACTTGCTTCAAGTGACATGACCTCATTTAAAGCAGCGTCATTCATTGTGCGAAGCAGCGCTACGGACAGAAACTCGACTCACAGCTTCAACAGAGTGACTCTAGAAACCTGTGGCAGGGATTAAGGACAATAACAGACTATAGAGCCAACATCCAGTATGATGAATGCGGACGTGTCTCAGGCAGACGAGCTGAACACTTTATGCTCGCTTCGAGGCTGCAGCCAACAGCACCACTGCTAAAGCTAATACTTCAGCTAACGTTAATGACTGCAGACAAGAAGAGACTGCCAACACAGGAAATACGCTCATTTCTGAACATGACATGAGGAGAGCCTTCAGGAGAGTGAACACCAGGAAAGCACTGTTGGGGTCAGGGAGGTGCTTCCGCTCCCTGAAGACCAACACTGAGAGACTAAGGAGAAGTTTCTTCCCTCAGTGTTTTCTCACTGTAGGACTCTTCAATATTGCTTGCTTCATTTGCACATCTGTACTGCACCTCCATCAATGCTGTTATTATTATTATTATTGTTACTATTGTAATGTCTGCCATTACTATTGTAATGTATTATTAGTGTGTTTTCCATAACAAAAATTGGCTGTGTATTTTTTACACAATACAAACATACTATTGTATTTATTTACTTTGTATCCATTTATATAGATATATTATATTCTTATGTTCCTTTTATATTTCTATTTACTGTTATGTGTAACATTCTTTCTTCCCAGGGTCAGCAGGCATAAAAGCATTTCACTACATGTCATACTGTGTACGATTATGTATGTGACTATTTGAATTTGAAAATTATCAGCTGACCAGAGTTTTCTGAATGCAGTGAGCATGATGCACTGAAATAAGAGAGAAGCTTACTCAAGTATTGAGGAGCTAAACCATTCAGAGCTTTGTAAGTAATTAACAAAATGTTAAAGTTTCTAGGCTAATGTGGTCATACTTGTATGTGCATTTTGAACTATTTGGAGTTTTTGTATTAAGCCTGCAGGACAGCCACCTAATAAGGCATTGCAATAATCAAACCTTAATGTCATGTGAATGCATGAATTAATTTTTCTGTGTTTGACAGAGAGAGCATGTCGTAGCTTTGATATATTTTTAAGGAGAGAAAAAGCAGTTTTACAGATATGGGAGTGTAAGAAATAAAAGAATGATGAGATGCACGTTGAAGGTTTCAACGAAGTAATAGTTTATTGCGGTGTTGCAGTATCAAAGTACATGAAGCACTCAGGGTTCAGCGGAGTCAGAATGAACCACGAATGTTTAAAAGATTAACATTTTATACTGTTGGGTAGACTGTCTCTGTCCCCCCATGTATATTGACATTTACTTTGAATGTAAATTAAGTGCTGTGGTAAGGGAGATTGCTCTCGGTTCCCACAGAATGACTATTGTTAACGGTGATCACCCAAATGGTCGGGTGATACTGTCGTCTGACCAAATGTTTACCTGAATGTGTATTACAGTTACGTATCCCTTTGATCGAAGTTGATTCATGAAGTCTCTCTCTCTCTCTGAGGCCTCCTTATATTAACAGGATTACTGTTAATTCTATGATTACAAAAATATAAGTCTCTATAATAAATAAGCCTTATAATGAGTTGAGCATGTCATTATCTGAATCTGTTTAGAATCTGTTTAGAGGCAGACTGTAGTTTCTTACAGGAGATTGCTGTCTGATCACCATGTGGACATTTCTACCACTTAATCATCCAGCTTCTAATTTAAAGGGGACCTAGAGTCAAAACTAAAATTTTTCTAGTCTTGATGGAAAATGGCAGTATACCCACCTAAAAGAACATAGGAAAAGTTCCAGACATTTTGAACCACTCAAAAGCATTTAAATTTGTTTAAAAAATGAGTGCCTGGAAACGGCTCAGGCTGGAATGCTGGGGCTTATTGCGCAATAAGCCTCTCACTCACCCCCTCCTCACAAAAATGAAAAATAACAGAAAACATAGTTTACATAGATCATTTACATAATTGTTTTCTGTTTAGAATGAATTAACACTCAACTTTGTATTAATATTTATTCAATATACATTCAGAGCAGCTTCACTTCCATTTAGTTTAACACCAGTCAAATCACAGCCAGCAAAAAGACTTTATCTTGAATTTAAAGAGGACATTGAATATGTTAAGATGAAGATGACAATCTGCATTGCCGACATAGGGAGAAAGGAGAATGGCATGTAGTACATTTTAATACATTGGTTCTGGGTATGATTCAGAATGATGTCTGCCTGATTTACTTAACCAATAAAATTTGTTATTGCAATGATGAACTTTCTTACTCTCTTTATTCTGTTTTGTTGAACCATATGTGGGTTAGTCTCATTACACTGCTAGTCAATGGTCACCTTGGGTCTACCTGTCCCTTTCTGAGTCACAAACGGCCATGGTATATGTTAAAATAAATATAGTATAAATGTATGTTATATATATTGTTATACGTTTGTTATACGTTTTGTGTCAGTCAATGGTTCCGCATGTGTTCAGAAGCCAAGCGACGTCGTCACATAATTATTCTTTTGTGTGACAGTGAAGACAGCCAATCAGCGTGAAGCCCTCCGCATAACAGATTGTCAGAGCCCCTCCAGCGGCGCAGAACTTGCACAGAATGCTCAAATTCACCCGTTAAATAGCCCCTCAAAAAAAAAGAGGTTTTGAGACAGCTTCTGGGGCATTAAAGACTTAACCAAACTGCTATTCTCTCTAAGTCACATCACAGAACAAGAATCTATACTCCGCTCAACCACTCTAACAAATCATAGTCATGGTTACAGACTGCAGCTTTGACTTCCCAGAGGAGAACTGGCCCTCCCTGCCTAGCATGGTTTCTCACAAGGTTTTTTTCTCCATTTGCCATTCACTGGAGTTTTGTTTCCTTGCCACTGTCACCCTGTTGGCTTGCTTAAAGGGAGTCTGCTGACTGTAACAATGCTACATAATACTTACTATGTCTGTTTCTGTGAGTGTATGTGTATATTTTACTATGTCTATTTTTTATTTAGATTTTTAAATCTGTTTCATTTCAAGTTTGGTAACTTCTTTTATACTTGGATTGCTGCTTTGTGACAATGTACCATTTTGAAAAGCGCTCTATAATTAAATTGAACTTGAACTTGAACTATTAATTGTACCTAGAATTAGCATGTACATGGTACATTAGCATGTACATGGTACAATAAAGGCCCAAGCACTGAGCCCTATGGCACTCCATACTGGGCTTGTGTTTGATATGATACTTTTTCATTCACATCTACAAACTGGAACCAGTCAGAGAGATGCGATTTGAACCAAGCCAGTTCAGTTCCATGTATACTCAGGCTTGCAGTGTCAAAGGCTGCACCTAGGTCCACTAGAACTAGAAGAGAGATGCAGCCATGATCAGTCGACAGAAGTCAGTCATTTGTCACTCTGACGAGAACAGTCTCTGTACTATACAGTTTCATTCCAACAAAGAATTTATCTGTGAAGACACCACTTTTTCAAGTATTTTAGAAATAAAAGGTAAGTTTGAAATAGGCCTGAAGTTAACTAATTGCCTGGAGTTGAGTTGTTTTTTTAATAAGAGGTTGAATAACCGGCAGCTTGTAGGACCTAGGGACATATCTCCACATCAGTGATGAATTAATAACATGATGCAGAGGGTCTATAATTTCAGGAAGCATCTTCTTCAGTAAGCTGGTAGGTACCGGATCTAGCATACATGTTGTTGATTTAGATTTGATTATTTTTGACAGATCATCCTTATTGATCATGGAGAATAATTGGAATTGGTCTTTGGGTAAATTGTTATCTGTTCCAAAGGAGTAGCAGGCAGTTGGATGTTTGTGATTTAGATTTTTTTTCTGACTATATAAATTTTTTTATTAAAGTAATTCATAAAATCCTCACTGCTATGTGTTAGTAATTGCAAGACGAGAAACACAAATGAGCCCACAGAGAATCAAAATGCATTAACAATTTAATCCAAAATAGAGCTTAAGCAAACGAGACACAGGGAGCAATACACAAAGTAACCTTTAACAAGAACCGACAGAACAAAACATAGCAGGGGTGCACAAAACAAGACCAACCCCAGTGTTACATAATGCCCCCCTCCCAGAAGGCGTGACCCCACGCTGTTTAAACAAACCCAAAGATGGTCCAAGGAGGAGCTCTGGCAGGGGTCGGCCCCCAGGAGGACCAATCACAAATAACTGCTCACCAGTGGATGTGCAGTGGATGACGCTCCCCTGCCGCTACTGGCTTGGGGTCTGTGATGCCCCCGGGTTCTGTCGCAAGCTCCTCTGGTGGTTCCTTGTTCGCCAGGTAGTTACATTCTTCAACCGATGTGCTCTCAGTCGGTGGCTCTGCACTTGTGAGAGGTGGTAGGCTGGGCACTGGGTACGGAGTGGGGCTGGTGTCCTCCTCTACATATCTGATGGTCAATGGTGACCCACATGATGCCAGCACACACTCAACAAAGTCTGCAAAACTCCCTTGGAGCTTCCTACTAAGCAGCTGAGCTCTGATGGTAGCATTGAGGCTCTCAACAATAAACATAAAGCATTGAGGCTCTCAACAGGGGTATGGTCCTCGAGGGATCGTTCCCCCTGCCTCAGGGACATGAGGTGAAAGAACGTGTCCATAATACCACAAAACAAAAAAACATAAACACAAAACGTAAAATGGCATTACAAATGGCAAGGCGAGAAACACAAACGAGCACACGGAAGAATCAAAATGCAAACAATTTAATCCAAAATACAGGTCCTTCTCAGAAGGACCTGTAAACAGTCCAACACACAAAACCAGAAAACCAAGAAAAACCGCTTAGAAACATCACCTGGGGCAGAAAAAAACGCTTAGAAACATCACCTGGGGCAAAACGAGACTTTACCCCGATCAAAGACACGTTTAAATATAGTCTTTCATGGGGCTAATCGCAGACATCTGTGGTGGGCGTGGTCCCAGCATGGGATTCTGGGAGTCGTAGTTTGTGACACTGTGTCGTAACCTAAATAATAAAATCTTATCAATTACATCAGATGATGTTATATTAAGCACAATCACTTCAAAAGAATTGTGTCGATTACCTGTTTTCTGGGATACTGGAAGATATTCTTAAAGTGCAGCAACATCACCTCCTTTGCCTTTTGGACAGGGTTCATGCTTGTAACAGTAATTTTGGGGGATTGACTCATTTATTATTATGTAATCATCTTGTTTCAGCCATGTTTCTGTCAAACAGAGATAGGTTACGATCTGTAATCATATCATTGATTAAAAGTGCTTTGTCCTGCGGCTATGCTGTCTCACAGTCACAATTTTTTTTACATACTATAATTACAATACTATACATATACTATACCCTACTGTCAGTTTATTATTATGCTATTATATTATTGTACTACTATTTTTAGTTGAATCCTTTTTGGAATGTGTTATTCATAATTATTTTTATAGTTATACTACTGTACATACTGTTGTACCATATCACATGTATTTTTATAAAGAAGTCTTTTTTATTGTCTGTTTTGGATTATGAACCTGTAAATAATGGCAGCACTTTAGTGATACAGAAATACAGAATTGAGCCTCCCAGTGTGATTTGTATTTGTCAGTGTTTTGACAAAAAAAAACAAAAAGACTAAACAAAAAAACACGACGCAAACTAAGACTAAACAAAAAAACGCAGCTCTGCTTTCAGTTGCGTTTGTTTACAGGGAACTCTTGCCAATATGGCGGATGCATTGATGTATCGCAGCCACAGACCGGTGCGGTCAATGGGGCATATAGGTATTTATTATGTCTTGCCCACTTGAAAGAGCTGGGGTTCTGACTAAATCCAGAGAAGAGTGTGCTTTTCCAGCTTAGAGAACCACCTATCTCAGTGTCATATAGCAGATCTGTCTCCTGCTCGTATAGATTCAATCCTCTCTGCAGTATCGAGAGTCAAGTAAGGCTTGTCACTCATTTTTTAGCAGTTTAAACAACTGCTATATCTGATGGCAGCTGCGGTAAACGTCATACCTTTTGGCCTACTGTACATAAGACCCGTGGCTCAAATCCAGGGGGTTCTTCCCCAGGGGAAATCTGCGTTTTATACATGTGAAGGAAACCCTGGTTCCTCTCTCAGGGTCCAGTGTTAGGAGATCTTGGTTGCTGTGTTATGCTAGTTTAGGCCCACACAAGAGGGGCCAGCCTGCTTCTAAGCAGATGCTTAGACGTTGGATTGTAAAAGCAATCCATATTACCAAGACTCACTCTACTCAAGGTATGGCAGCCTCTAAGGCCCTTTCCACAGGTGTCCCAATTCAGGACATCTGCGATGCTGCCAGATGGTCCACTCCTTTGACCTTCATCAGATTTTACAGCCTTGATCTTCAGGCCTCTACTAGTACTTCTGTCCTGATTCCCTAAGTTGGACTTGACATGCTATGGTGGAGTTGGCATCTCGTTCCCATAGCGACCTGCGCTTGCTTCTTCAAGTCGAAGTTAACCCGAGTAGTACATATCACATGCCTTTATAGCTTCCTGGTCATGACGTCACCCCATCTGTGATGTCATGCTTGTAATCAGTGATTCAACACATCTGTTCAGAGTGCATAAATGCTGGTAGCATTCCCATAACATTTCGACACAGCATCTCGTTCCCTTCAGGGAACCAGCATTACATATGTAACCTAAGACGTTTCTATATATGAATATGTGTACATTTAATGTTTAGCTACTGTTACTCTGTCTGGGAGATTCTATTTATGTTGCCATGAAATCTTACAATTAACCATTATCACACTTCTTATTTTCGGTAAGTGAAGTAGTGTATTGCTATTTCTGGTGTAAGAAATAAGAGAACGATGAGATGAACGTTAAAGGTTCCAACAAAGTAATAGTTTATTGCAGTGTTGCAGTATCAAAGTACATGAAGCACTCAGGGTTCAGCGGAGTCAGAATGAACCATGAATGTTTTAAAGATTAACACTTTATACTGTTGGGTAGACTGTCTCTGTCCCCCCATGTATATTGCCATTTATTTTTAAAAGTAAATTAACTGCTGTAGTAAGGGAGATTGCTCTCGGTTCCCACAGAATGGCTATTGTTAACTGTGTTCACCCAAATGGTCGAGTGATACTGTCGTCTGACCAAATAATTACCTGAATGTGTATTACAGCTACGTATCCCTTTGATCGAAGTTGATTCATGAAGTCTCTCTCTCTCTCTCTCTCTGAGGCCTACTTATATTAACAGGATTACTGTTAATTCTATGATAAATAAGCCTTTTAGGTGTTGAGCTTGTCATTCTTTTATCCTGGAGTGAAATCTGTTTAGAGGCAGACTGTAGTTTCTTACAGTCCCCCCTTTGATGCTCTTGGCCCAAAAGAAGCATCACACCAACTCCCTTTACACAGATTACACCTCCTTTTTCAGGCAGGTGCCCAGTGGCGGTGAAGCCCTGCCTTAGGTTGTTTTCCTCTGGCCACTGGAGAATCTTACCCGTCATTGGGTCCTCACCTCCTGCACACTGGTTACCACTCAACCTAATTATAGGCTAATTTATCATGAGGTTTCTTATCTATTTTTATGATTTATAAAATTCTCAGTTTGGAAGAGAGACATTCAAAAACACTTACAACCATCGGTAACGTCCTAATGTGATTATTGAAGTGCCTGTAAGTTGGCGTTTGAGTTTTAGAACACACACAGCATACATTGACAAACAATAAGGAAGGTACATATGCAAACAGCAGCCTTGAAGGTAACATCCCAAATCAAACAAAATCAAATTGTGTGATATTTTCCACAAAACTTGGTTGTTTCTCAGGGTTGAGTGATACTGTCTTTATGCATTTCCTCATTGTTGGTCCAGGTGTGTTGTTGCTTTAGGATGTCTGGTAAAGTGTGTTTCAGTGTGCACAGTCTTCATCCATATGGGTTTTTGATGTTCACACATCATTGTCATTGTTTTTTTCCTGAAATGAGTTTGGTTCCTTGAGTTTCTTTCATTGTCCTTTCTCCTTTAAAGCTTGTCCACAATCTCTTGACCATGTTTTTGTAGTTCTGTGTCCATTTTCTTCAGGGCATGTCATGCTTTTCTAGGCCTCTGGATCTCTCGTGTTGGGAAATCTGTGGATTTTTGGTCCTCCTACTCCAAGAATGCTTTCCTGAAAAGAGAACTAACAGATAGATACCCCCCCTTTCCCTCACAAAAAATTCATTCATTCCATCATCAGAGACAAAGCATCAGACATCACTTATTAACAAACAAAACAATATCCTAGGCTCCTCCATTTTCAAAGTCTTACTGAATTTATAGTTATTATTTCAGTAGATATTTACATCTTACAGTTACTCTGACTATACGTTATCTAGTTACTTTAAGATATTCGTTATAGTCTGTTTATTTGGTTCCTGTTCATCGGACACCTAAATAAACCTCCACACTTAAGATATATCGTGAAAGTATCACAGTCACAGGTATATTAAAATGTAACACTGTCACAGTACGTTGGACAAAACCACACTATGTCGGGTTTTAGTGTTAAATTTTAAAAATCCCTAGCCACAGTACTTCAGGCTCAAAACAATAAATATCCAAGTTTAAAACACTGCTGCGGTGCGTCGAGCAAAACCACACTGCTTCGGGTTATTGTTTTAAACTTCACCGGTGCGTCGGGCTCTCTACACTACATGTTTCAGTTACTTTAGAAATTGTTCCTCTAATTCTGTCACCACACTGCGTCGGGTCGATTCAATTACTTTAGAATCTTAACAGAATTATAACTCAATTCCACATCAAGTTTCAATTACGTTAGAAACTTAAAAACTTAAGCACTTTGCTTCAGTTACTTTTTGAAACAACAATTTCAATACAACCTCTGCCACACTGCGTCGGGCTGATTCAGTTCCGTTAGAATCTTAAACAGAACTTTTTGACAGATCAGCCAGAGGGGATGAAGCGGCGTCTCAGCTCCATCGACTGTCACAGGGGTTGGACACCAACTACTCTATTACATTCAAGACACTCGCTGCTTCCTCTGGCTGGAATGAACCAGCTCTCCGGTCGCGTTTCCTGGAGGGTCTGTCAGATGCTGTCCAGGATGAGATCCTGGGTCTTGAACTTCCTGGGACTCTTGATGGACTCATGGACCTAGCTCTAAGAGTCGAGACGCGCCTAGAGTTCCGTAATCGTCGTCGGCATCCTTGCTTGTCCAGGAGGGGGGAGAACCCGGACCTCACAGTTCCTCCAGCCACTTCATCAATCTCCTCTATCCCTGAGCCTATGCAGGTGGCCCGGTTGCATCTGACGGCACAACAGAAACAAGACCATGGGGGCCCGGGCCATATAACTGTCAAGTGCTCAATAAAAGCCAAGCTCCATCCATAGTACAGGGAGTACTGGTGGGCCGACTTCCTTCATCCTCGTCTGGAGTCCTCATTTTTTTTTAAATCTCTCCACACTATTGCCCTGGTAGACTCTGGTGCCAAGGGCAATTTCATCGATGCCAGACTGGCCGAGCAGTGGGGCATCCCTTCCATTCCCCTTCCTTCACCCATCCACGCCTGGTCTCTGGAGGGTCAGCTCATTACCACCATCACTCACTCCACTCCTCGGGTAGGTCTCACTGTTTCTGGCAATCATTATGAGGAGATTGAACTGTTTATGATGAATTCCCCTGAAGCCCCAATTATACTGGGGCATCCGTGGCTGAAAGGGCACAATCCCCATATTGATTGGGCTAATAACACAGTTTTAACTTGGAGTCCGTCTTGTCTCGGTTCATGCTTGGGTGTCCTGTCCTTCTCTGTTTCAGGTGGAGTCGGCGGACATTGTTCGGTGTGTCCGGTGTTCCCGAGGAGTACCTTGGGCTGCGGGCGGTCTTTTCTAAATCGCGTGCCATGTCCCTGCCTCCTCATTGTCCGTACGATTGTGCCATTGACCTCCTCCCAGGCACTTCTCAGCCCAAGGGTCGCTTATTTTCCCTGTCTGGTCCGGAAAGGGAGGCTATGGAAAATTACATTCAGGAATCTCTCAGGGCTGGGTTTATTCGTCCTTCCTCATCTCCTGCCGGTGTGGGTTTCTTCTTGGTAAAGAAGGATGGCTCCTTGCGACCTTGCATTGACTATCAAGGCCTGAACAACATTACGATTAAAAACAGGTACCCCCTTCCTCTTATGTTGTCGGCCTTCGAACTCCTGCAAGGAGCTTGGGTCTTCACGAAATTAGACCTCTGCAATGCTTATCATCTTGTATTAGCGTATTTAATACTCCCACGGGACATTTTGAATACATGGTCCTCCCCTTCGGGCTAACTAATGCCCCGGCAGTCTTCCAGGCTCTTGTTAATGATGTGTTGAGGGACATGATCAATCAGTTTGTCTTCCTTGATGATATTTTGATTTTTTCCCATCAAAACAGGTACACACTCAACATGTTCACAGAGTCCTCCAGCGTCTCCTGGAAAATCAGCTGTTTGTTAAGGCGGAGAAGTGCGAGTTCCACAAGGAATCTGTTATGTTCTTGGGACACATAATTGCGGTAGGGGAAATTAGACCTGATCCCGCCAAGATCAGGGCCGTCGCTCAATGGCCTGTCCCTGACTCTAGGAAAGCATTGCAGCGGTTCCTGGGGTTTGCCAACTTTTATCTGCATTTTATCAGGAACTTTGGCCAGGTTGCTGCTCCACTCACTGCACTCACCTCCTCCAAGGTACAGTTCAGATTGAATGACAGGGCCCAAGAGGCCTTTGACATTCTCAAGTCCTGTTTTGTCTCTGCTCCTGTGCTTTGCATTCCAGACCCTGAGCTCCAGTTTATTGTGGAGGTGGACGCATCTGAAGTTGGTATTGGTGCGATCTTGTCTCAGCGATCTCCCGAAGATGGGAAGGTGCACCCCTGTGCCTTTTTCTCACATCGCTTAACTCCTACTGAACGCAACTATGATATAGGTAACCGGGAGTTGTTGGTATGAACGGATCATAAGAACCTTGAGTATGTCCGTTCAGCCAGGAGGCTCAGCTCTCGACTGTTCGAGCCCCCTGGGAGGGAGAATCCTGCTGAGACCATCCTTCCTCGAGGGGTGGTGGTGGTGGGCGCTCTCTCCTGGGGGATTGAGAGGCGTGTGAGAGAGGCCGGTCGGGGGGCTGAAATTCCCCAGAATTGCCCGGTGGGTTTGCTGTTTGTCCTGGAGGGGATGCGTCCTGAGGTCCTCCGGTGGGGCAATGAGTCCAGGGCTCCTGGAGTCAACATCTGCCTTGGATTGAATACGCCCACAACTCCCTTCCTGTAGCGTTGACAGGTATGTCACCCTTTAAAGCATCTCTTGGCTATCAACCTCCCTTATTCCCTTCACAGGAACCCAAAGCTGCTGTCCCTTCTGCTCTCGCCTTTGTCCAGAGGTGTCGTCGCATCTGGAGAAGGGCCGAGAGGGTCTTGGCCCTGACTGCTAAACGGACTAAAGCAGCAGCTGACAGACATCGCACTAAGCAACCCACCTATATTTGTGGTCAAAGAGTATGGCAATCTACCAAGGACTTGCCTCTCAGAAGCTCATTTCGCAAACTAGCTCCTAAGTTCATTGGGCCATACCAGATCACTAAGGTGCTTAGTCCGGTGTCTGTCAGGCTCAAGCTTCCTGCTAGACTTGGTCGGGTACACCCTGTTTTCCATGTATCCAGAGTTAAACCTGTGTTGTTATCCCCCCACAGTACACCTGTTTCTGCTCCTGTCCCCCCTCCCCCCTCTTGGTAGATGGCACTCCAGCATATACTGTACGCAGGATTTTGGACACGCGATGCCGGGGCAGGGGTTTCCAATATCTCGTGGACTGGGAGGGGTACGCTCGCTCATCCGGGACTTTATGAGAGAACATGAACTACCTTGCCCTCAGGGGTCGCCTAGGGGCGATTCTGGAGGGGGGTAATGTTGGGAACTCGGTCAGGTCAGCCCGATCATGATCGTGATTCTGTGTTTTGTTTATTGTGGCGCACGTGGTTTCTGTTTTGACAGTTCGCCACATGCATTGGTGTCTCATCTTCCCCGCCCCACTTGTTATCCTCATTTCTCTAACTATCCGCATCTGTTCTCTATTATCATCACACTACTTATATTCCTCGTGTTTCCATTGTCCTTGTCGGAGCGTCTGTGTTTTGTTTCGTGTGTTGCCTTAGTCCAGTTATTTTTCTAAGCTTTATCTTTGGTTTAGTTTCAGTTTCATTTTTCTAGCGTAGTTTTTTCTCTCGTCTCAGTCTCCAAGTTTTTTTTCTCTTCCTTTTTCCTGTTTGATTTTTGACTCTCCAGGGTTCCAGGCTTCCTCTGTCTCCCCTGCTGCTCCCAGCTCTGAGGTCCTATTGTGCCCTCGTCATCATCTGTTTTTTGCCACGCCCAGCCTTGCCGTACGTCGGGGATCTAGCGGGCTTTTTTGGCTTCATCAGCCGTTCCGGGTTCTAGGTCTTTGGTTGGCCTTGCTGGTTGGTCGTGGTGGAACTCTCTCACATGCCCAGTTCTCAGCCATGTTGGTACCTTAACTACCTTTTTTCAACTGGATTAATCTATGTTTTTTTCCCTCTGCTGTGACTGCTACCAAATAAATTCTCTGCATCTGCATTTGGGTCTCTCTCTTGATTTACCCTGACACCCATGTATATTGCCATTTATTTTTAAAAGTAAATTAACTGCTGTGGTAAGGGAGATTGCTCTCGGTTCCCACAGAATGGCTATTGTTAACGGTGATCACCCAAATGGTCGGGTGATACTGTCGTCTGACCAAATAATTACCTGAATGTGTATTACAGCTACGTATCCCTTTGATCAAAGTTGATTCATGAAGTCTCTCTCTCTCTCTCTCTCTGAGGCCTACTTAGAATTAACAGTAATCCTGTTAATATATGATTACAAAAATATAAATCTCTATGATGAATAAGCCTTTTAGGTGTTGAGCTTGTCATTCTTTTATCCTGGAGTGGAATCTGTTTAGAGGCAGCCTGTAGTTTCTTACACCGGTGTCATCACAATCAAAACTAATGGTTGAATCCTCTCCCTGGTGTTATTGCAGTGCCCCCAACTGCAAAAATAACTTAAGCATGTTTAAACTTTGACAGTAAGATGAAGCTACTTTTAAAATAATATGCAGGAGTATGGTTGAAATACAGTGTTTTAACTGAGGATGTTTGTTTTCTCAGAGCGACCATTTTGATGTTTTTTCTTGCAATTATGTCTAAAACTAAACTGAAGAAAATTCTGATGAAATTTTAAAACATTACTTACCACAGGCTATATACATTTATTTGCTAAAATTCTGAAAATCTGAAATATTTCTTGCTTTATTTAGGCTACATCAGTGTTCGCAAATTCGCAGAAAACGTCTTTTATAGTAATAAACTAAAGCTTACAGGATAACTTTCTAGCCAGAATACGCAATTGCAGAACCGAAAGAATCGATACTCTGCCTTATTGAGTACTACCAAATAATCCATTCTGTGTGAACAAGAACTGTGACTGTTTTGACATGCCCTGTTCAGCCACACCAGCAGAGGGAGCCTTCACCTGAGTACTCACCTAACTCCCTCTGCTACCTGTTTCCTCATTTCCTGTCATGGACTATATAAGCCATGTGTTCATAGACTCTCTTTGCAAAGTATCGCCAGTTGTTGCACTGCCTTAGAGTGTTTACCATTGTCTGATTGTTTATGATTTTATCTGTTTCACGTCTTTTTAATTGTTAATTAAATCAGAGTGTAAAAGTGTTATTTAAAAATGTGTTAATTGCTCTATGCTAGTTTAGGAACACTGGCACCACACTGGGCTGTTGTGGCCTGCTGGTTAAGGAGTTGGGCTTGTAATCAGTTGGTTGCTGGTTTGATTCCAGCAACTAAAGTGCCCTTGAGCAAGGCACCTAACCCTGATTGCTCCCTGGGCGCTGCAGGGAAAGCTGCCCACTGCTCTGGGTGTGTGTGTGTGTGTTCACAACTTGCAGTGTGTGTTCACTCCTCATGAAGGATGGGTTAAATGCAGAGGTCACATTTCGGTTATGGGCAACCGTAACTGACAAATACATGTCACTTTCACTTCATGCTGTTGCTTTTTTCACTTGATCTCCTGTTTTTACTGTTCCTTCATTTGTAAGTCGCTTTGAATAGAAGCGTCTGCTAAATGCATAAATGTAAATGTTATGTAGAAACCGTATGTGTAGGTGTCACGAAAGGAGAGCAGATGCGAGTTGAAACCAAACGCAGGTTTTTATTTACAGGCATGGTCAGATCACGCAGGGTCGATACACAGATGAACAGGAATGATAGAGGCAAATCTAAAACTCGAATATCCAAAAACAAAGCAAGGGTCAGGGCAGGTAGCAACAATCCAAATACCAGAAAGGGTTCAAATCCAAAATCCAAAAATACCAGAAACCAGAAAACACAAGGAATCAGGAAAAACCATAGAAAACACTAAAGAGGGCAAAACAATACATCGCAACTTCATACATCGGAATTCAGTTACTCTATTTTTTCTTTAAAATGCATTTGCAAATGCATTTTGAAATTCCATTATGTAAAATAATTGTTTTTACTTGTTAATAATTGTTTTTATTTACTGATTGTATTATTAAGTAGTAATTTTATAAAATGTGTTGTTATTTTTCCTTAGTCCCCTCTGGTCCCCCGTAGCACACTGCATAAGCATCTGTTGTCAAACATTAATTTGAAGACTTCTGATTCGCAGCTTCATTTAACCATAGCACACCTGCTAAAACACACAGAAATTAATTCCAATGGACTGATGTAAACATAGCCACCCTGTGGTAATTGGGGGTCCTGCCTCCCTAATGTTTTTGTACTAAAAACATTGTTTGACATATAAACCAAGGGTTCTAATTTGCATAACTGTTAATAATTTGTGTTTTGAAAAACTTCAAAGTTTACAATTAAAAAGTAAACATTTAAAAGTGAACACGTTTATTTACAGTTACAGTTGTATAACCACAAACATAAGCAAGCTTAAGTTAAAGAAATGTAGAAATGCAACATATTCAGATAGAAAACACTACAAACTCAAAAAGCAGTTGAAATGCTTCAGTTAAAGCATTCTCTCTCTCTCTCTAAATAAATAAATAAATAAATATATATGTGTGTGTGTGCGCTGCTCTATAATTAGAATATAATCAAAAAGTTTATTTATTTCAATAATTCCTTTCAAAAAGTGAAACAGACAGACTGATATATTTCAACTGTTTATTTCTTAAATTGTAATGATTATAACTGACAACCAATGAAAATCCTAAATTCAGTATTGAAGAGAAGAGACCTGGTGCCACACTCTAATCAGCTAATTAACTCAAAACACCTGCAAAGGCCTTTAAATGGTCTCTCAGTCTAGTTCTGGAGGCTACACAATGGGGAAGACTGCTGACTTGTCCAAAAGACGACCATAGACACCTTGCACATGGAGGGCAAGACACAAAAGGTCATTGCAAAAGAGGATGTTGTTCACAGAACTCTGTGTCCAAGCACAATAATAGAGACGAAGGGAAGGAAAATATGTGGTAGAAAAAAGTGTACAAGCAATAGGGATAACCGCACACTGGAGAGGATTGTGAAATAAAGCCCATGCAAAAATGTGGTGGACTGCACAAAGAGTGGACTGCAGCTGGAGTCAGTGCTTCAAAAAATGCTACGCACAGAATCCACGTTGCTTGAGGACTGTGTAAAGTTTCCACAGTCAATGATAGTTTGGGGGGACCATGTCATCTGCTGGTGTTGGTCCACTGTGTTTTCTGAGGTCCAAGGCCAACCCAGTCGTATACCAGGAAGTTTTAGAGCACTTAATGCTCCCTGCTGCTGACCAACTTTATGGAGATGCAGATTTCATTTTCCAACAGGACTTGGCACCTGCACAAAGCTACCAGTACCTGGTTTAAGGACCATGGTATCCCTGTTCTTAATTGGCCAGCAAACTTGCCTGACCTTAACCCTATAGAAAATCTATGGAGTATTGTGAAGACGAAGATGCGATATATCAGACCCAACAATTCAGAAGAGCTGAAAGCCCCAACTAAATATTGAGTGCTGTACATGCCGTACTTTTCATGTTCATACTTTCAGTTGGCCAAGATTTCTAAAAATCCTTTCTTTGTCATGACCTTAAGTAATATTCTAATTTTCTGAGATACTGAATTTGGGATTTTCATTAGTTGTCAATAAACACTTGAAATATATCAGTTTGTGTGGAATGAATGTATACATTACACAAGTTTCACTTATTAAATGGAATTAGTGAAATAAATCAACTTTTTGATGATATTTATGGCATAAAATTTAATTATATGACCAGCACCTGTATATCATATTACATTACATAAACTATGAACATATACACACATTCTCTAAACCACAACATAAACCTTCATTTTCTTTAGAACAAATCAACATCAAAAATAACAATATACATTTCTTTACTGTTTCAACTTAGATGTTTGTTTCTACTCAGCACAGTTGTACAGTTACAGTAGAATATAATCGTAATAAATTATATCATCATATACAAATAAGACGGTGTGGACCCACACACATTTATACAGATATGGTACATAGTTATTAATTGTAGCCCAATCAGAATAATGTAATATGGCACCTATAGAGCATTACAATGTTATTTTGTCAGACCATTTATTCTTTTGTTACCAAACATTTACAATTATATCACTACTCTTATTTTCTATACATAAACACAACTCAGACACACAGAATATAATAAAGAGGATACTCCATACGTCAAACATTTTATGTGTGTACACTTCTCTACACAAAACGTTTTGGTAGGCTAGACAGGTTTCATGAGGTTAATCACTAAACTGGAAGAAGGTATTTCCTCTAAGCTACATTTTACCCGTCTCACTGAAATACCCATAAAGAAATTTACAAATTTGCAATGTCATGTGTTATAACTATCCTATTCTGCGTGGCTAGCATTGTCAACATTTTGGAGAATTTTAAGTGGTTTTATGAAGCAATTTAAAGTATAGCTCTACCACAGTTTCATAATCCTTTCAAACACTGTATATGGGTTTGTCATTTCAAACCTAACAACTTTGGAGAATCTTATCTTGCTTTAAAATAAAAGCCATGTGGTTTGATAGCCTGTAACCTAATGCAATTACAATAATACATTATGGTTTCAAAATTCACTTTGAGTATATAACTGTATACTGCCCTAATAATGAAGATGTTGGTATCATGTGCAGCATATAAACATTTAATTTTCATTTTGGGTATTATAATAAAATTTAACAAGAAGTTATGTGCAATAAATGGGTACAACACTAAATCTGTAAAATCAATAAATTTAACAACACTAAATCTGATGCTCTATTTTATATGAAATATTTATGGGGATAGTGGAGCATGTATAAAAGTTTGCTTATGGATTATCTTAAATGTGCCGATTCCTGAGAACACCACCCCCATACAGATATAGAACTGTATAAGGCCTTTACTTCCTGAATGCCTTTATAAGACACCATATCTGTATAGTACAATTTACTTATGAAGTAACTAAAAATGACAAACATGGGATAACACTGCAGGACAATCAATCAACTAAAGAGGAACAAAAGGAAAGGGGAACAACAGTGGTTATGTTTGGAAAATCATACTAACATTTAATATACTAACATTTATGTTTGCAGTGTTTACGCTACACCAAATATTTTCATTTTATGTATTTATGAAATACTCCGATGATGCATTGCATTTGCCCAAATGTGCAGTACACCACAAAGAACAATTTATGAATACCGTATCCCACAATGCCTGACCTCCTATTTACATTGTGTAACATGAACCAAATGTAATATTAGCCATGATTTTAAGCATCTTTGTTTTAACTTATTTGATCAGACAAAATTTTAAATGACAAAATGTTACCATATCCTGTGACAAAAATATATCATACTACTGTTTAAAACATGTATCATTACATAATACCTGCATTTACACTGTGCCCTCTGTGGACATTGTGGGGATTGCATACTGTACAGATGGACTAAGGAATCATGCTCCATAGCACATGCTGCTATGCATAAAGACACAGACATCAAGAGAACAATTCCTAATAAAAGCACAACAACACATGAACAGATGACAGAGAAAAACTAAACAGCACATTGCATGTTATTTTCTGTTTAAACACTATGACTTAGTTGCAAGACATTGAACAAGTACTGATAATGCACACTATCTTTGCTATATGAACTTTTCCTAAATAACACATAATGGCCACATTTTTATTGAATATTATGCTAAAATGTTCTTCTATATTCATGTCTGTAATATAATATCAAATAACATACATGCTGCTCAACTAATCTCCTGCACTCAGTAACTGATATGGGTCATCTATTTGTTTTTTGTTAATGTATATAATTTTTTACATATTTGTAAATTGATATCAGAATGAGCAAGCTCTTTCCAAACCTCCTAAACAAGATCAATATATACAGTATGGATATGATACTAAGATGCTTTGATATATAACAAGACTCCAATGCACCTCTTAAGGAAAAGCCGTTCATTTAAAGTCTGGCATTTATGCAATCATATTTTATCTGACTGTTATTTATTCTGCTTCCAATGGCGTTTTCTGCTCCAGTCAGGCGGTTAAATTTCCTCAACATAATTGGCCGGGTATAAACCTGTCAGCCCGTTGTCAAGGCGACCTCTGCACCAGCCCTGATCATCCTCCTCCTCTATCTTTGTTAATTCGTCACCTGTGAGAAATTATGAGGAATAACAGTATATAAATAACAAATCTTAAAACTGCAAAAACGATCAGGGGATAAAATGAACATAATAAGTTATTCTTAATGTTGAATCTGTCTATACCTTACTCCCAACTGAATATTTCAGTGAATTATTTATAATTTGAGCTGTGTAGGTGCTGAGCATGGTTTGTAACCTATTCTTACAGCAGTTGATAAGAATTTAATCTTGTCTTCCATGTCAAAACAATAACTTTATGTATAATAATAATTTTGTTTCAAATGGAGATGGTGATAAAGACAAAAGTTCAGTGTTACAATATTAACCCCAATACAAAAAAAAACCAAATACAAAATAAAAGTTAATGAAGATCAAAAAAGAGTCCTGAAAACAACTGAACAAAATAACAGAAAAGGTGATAATTAATTCTACAAAAAATATTTCTGCTCTGGTTTGCCCTAATAAATTGGATGACAATCTGCACCTTACCTGCTTTGAAGCTGAGTTCATCTTGTTCCTGCCCTTCGTAGTCATAGAGAGCTCGCACTCGCGTACCCCCTCTGCTGCCTGAGTCATCCTCAAATGAGTTTGCACCCCCATTGGTCTCGTTTCCAGAGTATCCAGTGGGCTGTTCATCATCTGACCATTCTGTTGAGTATGCCTGGTTCTTATCATAGCTGCTTACACTGTTCAACACAGTTAGTATGAACAAAGAAACAGTAACCAATTACTCTTGAGTTTACACGCTCCTAAATAACAGGGGTTTGAAGTAGAATTAAAACTAGTTTTAGAGACAGATGTCTTTAATCTTTCTATAGTTTTTCAGACTTCTGTTGCATCAAAGAACCCAGGAGGTCTCTATGGGTGATATGTTGATTTTTTTTAATGACTGCTTGAGAGCATTGTGTTAGCGGCGCAAAGGTTGTGGGTTCAATCCCAGGGAGCACAAGTACTGATAAAAATGTATACCTTAAATTCACTGTAAGTCGCTTTGCATAAAAGAATTAATATAAATAAATAAAACATGCCTTCCATATCTTTTGATTTGTGAGTACAAGACTGTTGTTGTGAGTACAGTCTCACTACACAGAGAAAACTGCTTTTTTTCTTCTTATTTAAAAGACTGCTGTTAATGAACATTAGAAAGTAAAATTAAAAATTCAAAAGTGATAAGAGAGCAATTGTTGGCTGACCTGCCACGATCACCCGGCTGACCTCCATGCTCTGTGCTGGGAGTAGCAGGAGCCACCCCATCTGGTTTCTTTTTCTCCCTCTTAGCCACAACATTGGCGGCTTCTGGACTATATTCCTGAGAGGAACAATTTTACAATAGAAAACTCATAGAATAGAATAGGATAGAATAGGCTTTTTATTTTCTCTTAAAAGGTAATAGGAAAGCTGTGAATGCCAATAAACATCAAAGCATTCTCATTTTCAAACCTCAACAGGCTTGAAAACAGCTATATAATCTTTAAGGGTTAGTAGTTATGTAATTCAAAGTTGTGTACCTCAAACTGAGGCCAATTCATATGCATGCCAGGTCCATGATTATTACTGAACCACTTGAGGTCCTCCTGTGTGTTGGCAGCCAGAATAGTACGTTCAAACTCACGGTACACTGAAGCATAGCTATAGCAATGAAGACAATTAAAAACATTAATTAACCGTCATTAAAACGTTTTATTTAGATACTATCATAGATTTGTTCAAGACACTAATTAGGGTTAGTTTTAGTCCAAAACAGAAACCTTATCCAGAAAAATACCTTTTAAAGCATTTTTTTTGTCTAAAAACATCTTAGGTTACGTAAGTAACCTTGGTTCCCTAAAGGAAATGAGATGCTGCGTCAAAACACTTTGAATGCCTTCATTCACAGAATGCCTTCAGCTTTTATGTGCTCTGAATCACATGTAAAATCCATTTAACATGAGTGACACGTCACAACCGAGGTGACATCATGACCAGGAAGCTTAAAAGCATGTGCTGAGAAGACCGGTAGCTTTAAAAAGGAATGAAGCAAGTGCAGGCAGTGGTGCCGGAAGTATTCCAAAATGACTTATTTTAGAGAGATTTTGGTCAGACATATTTTTGGGACCATGATAACAGTGATTCAAATAAAATAAGAGAGAGAGACTTCGAGAACCAACTTTAATCAAAGGGACACATGACTGTAATACACATTCTGTAAAACATTTGGTCAAATGACAGTATCACTCAACCATTTGTGTGATCACCTGTAAACAATAACCATTCTGTGGGAACAGTAAGCAATCTTCTTACCACAGCCCTTACAATTTACATTTTAGTCAAACTCAATATACATGGGGCCTAAAAACCAATTCACCTAAATACTATAAAATGTTAATTTTTATATCATTCAATGTTCATTCTGACTCTGCTGAACCCTCAGTGCTTCATGTACTTCGTTACTGCAACACTTCAATAAACTAGTACTTTGCTGCGATCTTCAACATCCTCTTCACCATCTTTTTATTTCTTACATTTGCAGAAGGAAGGATATTCTGTACAATTCTGTTTAAGATTCTAACAGAACTGAATCAGCTCGGCACAGTGTGGCAGGAGTTGTATTGGAATCGTTGTTTCAAAAAGTAACTGAAGCAAAGTGCTTACGTTTTCAAGTTTCTAACGTAATTGAAACTTGTTGTAGTATACAGACCCCAATGCACAATGGCTTTTTAAAGTTTACCACAAAAAACGTCTCAGGTTACGTATGTTACCCTGGTTCCCTGAAGGGAATGAAACCCAGGGTTCCCTTTCAGGAACTCGAGCTGCATCGAAATGCTATGGGAACTAGATGCCAACTCCACCATAGGGAAGGGACCCCTGCCTTCTGTCAAACTCAACTTAGGGAGCTAGGACAGAGGTACTAGATGATCAGGCCTGAACATCACAAGGTCAAAGGAGTGGACCATCAGGCAGCACCGCAGATGTCCTGAATTGGGATACCTGCGGTAAAGGCCGCCATACCTCGAGTAGTGTGAGCCTTGGTTCCCAAAGGAGGGGGAAGACCAGAGGACTCATAAGCCATGCGGACGGCCTCAACAATCCAGTGACTAAGCGTTTGCTTGGAAGCAGGCTGTCCCCTCTTTTGTGAGTCAAAACAGACCAAAAGCTGGTCGGACTTCCTCCACAGGGAACTTAGTCACGTAACCCACTCGCGGGTATAAGAGTGCTTTGGCCAAGCCTGGTGCAAAGTCTAGGTATGTAGAGGCCACAAAAAGGGCCTGAAGGTCGCCAACTCTCCTTAGAGAAGTAATGGCTAGAAGGAATGTAGATTGATAGATGTAGATCAGAGATCTGAGAAATGGGCTCAAAAGGAGGAGTGCATAAAACTCTAAGCACTATGGCCAGGTCCCACAGAGGGACTTGAGAACATACTCGAGGCCTCAGCCTCAGTGCACCACAGAAGAAACATATGACCAAGGGGTGTCTACCCACTGAAGAAGCCTCAAAAGGGATGTGCTAAGCAGAAAGTGCTGCCAAATAAACCTTCAAGGTGGAATGATCCCGGCTCAAGTTGCGATATAAATTCCAGGACTGTCCCAACCGGGCAGTTCACTGGGTCGACCGGGGATATAAGCCACTCCTAATGAGTGAAGTTTCCCCTGTGCCCAGGTCAGGATCTCGTGCGCCAGTTTGTAAAGGGGGCGCTAGAGGTTGGAAGCAGCTGCCATCAGACTTCAGGTGACAGATAGCCTGCTAGCGTCTGCCCAACCTGGGTCAATAACCTATAAGCATTCTCAGATAAACCTGCCACATTCGGATATAAAAGGGAAGCAAGATAAAAAACGTGAGAAGAGTAAGGCTTCTTCCACGATTTAGAGACCTCCACGTGGAGGTCAAGAAAAAAAGGAAGGCTCTGACGTGGAGGAGCTGACCTTGTTGCTAGGAATCTATCATCTAGCAGACTGGGCTTAACATCTGGAACTTCTTCAGGCCAGCTAATTTTAAGTTTGGCCACCGCCCGAGTCACAATCTCCACTAAATCATTATAATGGGGCAACCCAGATTGCCCCTTAGTGTTCTCAACATCAGACCACTTGTTGAGAGATGAGAGTTCAGGAGCTTAATTCTAGACATAATGATGGGAGTAATTTAAAAAATCAGGTTAGTGAAACACTTTGGAAGGAGGAAAAGATCAAAATACAGAATGAAATTGCTTGCCTCAGAAGAAACAATGATCTGCTTTGAACATCTGTAGAAACCTTATGATCTAGAGGAAGCAAGAGCTGCTTGCCAGTTTATGATGAAAAATCACATGACTGATAAAAACATTAGTAGAAAGTCTTATGATCAGGTCACAGACATACAGGATTTCCAGGAACATAGTGAAATGGACTGAGAGGGAGATCACAGTCACCTATAGTCACAAGAGTAACAATACTTAAATGGTGCAGTTAAATTTCCCATGGCACCAATTCACTCTACTACAACAATGCATGTTGGTGAGGAGGGAGAGGCACCAATGACTTCTACCATGGTCAGAGGGTTTAATCCAAACAAGCTAGAAGGGGTAATTAGGGCTAACATTGGGAAATTTGACCCTATCAAACAAGATCCATTAACCTTTTTCAAATTTACGCAAAAAAATGCAGATTTATATACATGTACAGACGGAGATGCATGCCTTAAGTTAACTGTGTCTACCTGATCTTCTGTCTAGAGCTTTACCTCAGAAAGTAAAAGATAGGCATTTCTTGCAGTCTTAGGTGAGATGTCAGTCAATTGGGACATAATAGCTGAAATGGCCATTAAAAAACAGTAACATCCAGTGGCATTTGCAGAAAGGCTGCTAGACGCATTTAAAACGTTCAGTGTTAATCCTGATATTAATGAGAATGATTTTGGTTTTAAATCTGCTTTGATTAATAATGTGATTTAGCGACCTGCTCTGCTGTGACCATGCTTGTAACACACCTCTTTGACTACTATCATTGCTAAAATGACACAGTTTTACAACAGTAATTCTAATACCAGAAAACATTACCCTGTGTGAGCAAAAAAAGTGGGCAAAAGTCCTACCAGAATGGAGACTGCAGAGTCTCTTGGAAAAATGAGCAATATGTAACATCTCAGGTTATGTATGTAACCCTGGTTCCCTGAGGGAACAAGACGCTGCGTTGAAACACTATGGGAATGCCTTCAGCGTAACCACGCTCAGAATTGAGTGAAATCAGTCCAATGCTGGCCGATACATCACAGACGGGGTAACGGCACAACCAGGAAGCATAAAGGCGCATACATGGAGCAAACCGATAGCTTCAGAAAAGAATGAAGATGCAGCGACCTTGAGACACAGTTTCTCATTCCCTCAGGGAACTGGGGTTACATCCGCAACCTGAGATGTTCCCTTTGAAGAACTCGAGCTGTGTTGAAATGCTATGGGAATAAGAGACCAGACTGAGGGATCCCTTCCCTGTGTGAAAGAGCATAGCTAGGGCAAAGGACCAAGGAGGCACAAATGGCTTGAACAGGAGGCCATGTGACCTCACAAAGGTCAAGGGAGTAGAATATCTTGCAGCAGTACCTCGGG
>JBAJNP010004171.1:0-34922 GCA_036877545.1 Yasuhikotakia modesta | reverse complement strand
GCAAACAGGAGGTTTTGGGTTCGAGCTTTTGACCATTTTGATCATCATTAACGTTTATATGTCATTGCTGGTTAAATCCTGCCTGCAACCATATAGAAGCAACAAAAACATGAAACCCTTCAGTGTTACGTGTTTTTACACAGTGACGCCTAATATAAACTATAAACACTTTTGGTTGGCCAACTAAACACACATATAACCTTCAAATTACTTTTGCCTTGTTTAAAAATCAACTAGCAACTTTCTTTAAAAACCCACAGCAGCACTAAATATATAACATATAAGATATAATATACATGCTGCTTTCGGTTCGTCCAAGACGCGTTCACGCGTCCACAAACGCGTCGGGAGTGAACGCAAAGGCGTCCTGTGTGAACGCCCCCTGTGGCAAGACAAAGTGAAGCGAATAACTTTGTGTAATTGAGAGAGAGAGAAAGAGAGAGAGAAAGAGAGAGGGAGGAAAACTCGATGTTTTCCTCCTTTGCCATTAATGGCTATTCCTCGGGAAACGCACGGAGCTCCGCGACTCCTTCGCCCACTTTCTGCGACGCATCCCCCCCGTGCATCTCAGCGGAAGACGCGCAACGCTTCTCTCGTACATGTCTTTGGACTCGGCTGTCCTCGTTTTGACGGCACTTATGGGATGAGCGTTGGACTTTTGGGAAGACTGCAGCAGTAATCCAGACATGGCGTTTCCTCCGGGATACTTGTACCAGTCTCCGCTCTCTCTGTACTCGTGCCCCCCGCACGCGTCCGGGGCGATCACGGGTCCGCGGACGCACGATCTGGGTCGCTCTCCGAGCGGCTCCGCGTTCGCGCCGTACGCGTCCACAGCTTTTACCAACACGACGGCGTTCAACTCCATCCAGTACAGTTCTGAACCCACAGCCCCGTTCACTTCTTATGTGGTGAGTTTCTTCACCTGTATTGCGATTTGCATGCATTTCAACAGTCCACTATATTTTCACTATTTACTATCATTTAGTTTATCATGTTATTATTATGAGCATCTGTGAGTTTTTTGCTTTGCTCCAAGTTTTAAACTTTCCGCGCGTCGCCGATGGTCGTTTAATGTTTATTGGTCGACCTGCCTTTTTATTTTCAGAAAGAAAACATGGGTGATTTTTAAAGATGCATTTTGGTAACTTTCTCGAGTTCATTTTAAACAAACGAATAAATACAATTTATATGTACTAAATGAACAACTAAATACAGCACTCGTTTCTCGTACATGTTAATGGAGAAATAAAGCTGCATTCGTTCGCACTCGTTTATAAATGAAGAGCAATAGTTAACGAATTGCCTCGTTTAACCAAGCAAACGTTATACCAAATAAAACGTTTTGATACCAAATGAAACGAAAAAACGCATTTGGCACGTAACCTACCGGTATAATGAAATCTTATTGTCAATGTTTTTCTCCATGCAAACGACCCACCCGGACACATTTAAACAGCTGCGATAAACCATTAATGCATAATAACCTAAATTGTAAAATGTATTAATTCATTGCCCAGGGCTCCCCATACGACGGTTCTCCGGGAATAACGGGCTCTATAGGCTATCACCCGTACGCCGGTCCCCTGGGCCCGTACCCGTTTGGAGACCCCGCTTATCGCAAGAACGCCACCCGAGACGCCACAGCCACCCTGAAGGCCTGGCTGAGCGAGCACAGGAAGAACCCGTATCCCACCAAGGGTGAGAAGATCATGCTGGCCATCATCACCAAAATGACCCTCACGCAGGTGTCCACCTGGTTCGCCAACGCCCGGAGACGCCTGAAGAAGGAGAACAAAATGACCTGGACGCCACGGAACAGGAGTGAGGATGAAGATGAGGAAGATAGCATCGACTTGGAGAAAAACGAGGACGACGATGAACCGCTCAAGATAACCGAGACGCCCGAGATGACCAAAGATTCAGGTATTTATTATTGTTTTCTACGATCGGTGCGTGTTTAATATTAGCCTATTATTATTATTATTATTAATATTATTATTTGCTGAATCGTTTTATGCTGTAACGAATTTAAAGGTTAAAACGTGCGTGGAGTTTATTATTTATAAAACGCAAACACTTATGTAACACATGCACATAAAAAAACGAAACTTATATAAGTAATAATTTCTCTGCATCGCAGCTGAAGACTCAGAAAACCGGACACAGAACCGGGACGACCCGACGGCTCGCGTTATAATCGACTGTGAAGAACAAGACAACCGGACAGCGTGCGAGTCTCCGGTGGCGACGACCTCGTCTCCCCAAAACCCGGTCACGGAAACCACGACGCCCCTCGGTGAAAACTGCAAACCCGCATCTGTCATTCATTCAGCACAGACGACCCCCAAACCCAAACTCTGGTCTCTGGCTGAAATTGCCACGTCGGATAAAGGGTGTGACGAACCGTCCCAAGCATCTGGGAGGCCGTCACCCGCTGGGTCACCCGTGCCATGCACTTACCCCCCGAGGCATTTATACTACACGTCTCGTTTCTACCCGTGTTTGACGAACTACAACACATTCACCGGTCACGAATCCAGCCCGGCGCACGTGGACGGAATAAACCAGGGTGTGTTGCACAGGGCGAGAGACGGCAGACTCACGTTTGATCATAAGAGGGCGCATATTTAGCCTCGTTTTTTGTGCTTTAATTTATCTAAGGAAAGATTTTCAATATGCGTGTCATAAAACGGCACATTAAACGACCCGAGTGCGTTTAACCCTGAACTATAGCCTGCAAGAAACGTAAGACTTTTTATATTTAAGGAAAGTTTCTCTGTCTTCAAATGCTTCCATGTAATGTAAAATATTTGTGCGAGAGGCCAAAGTTCTCATTTCAGCCAGTTTTGTAAGCCCAGTCAGCTGTTAAAATCTATTTAATATTTCAAATAAGCTTATTTTAATGGCTGTTGACTTATTACTTGCCTTCTGTGCTATTTTGCAAAATATTTCAGATGTTACACGACACAAAAATCATTTGAGATTATAAGCGTATTTATCAAGCGTATCCTAAGATGGGTTGTTTGGTTTGTGGCTAGTACGCTGTACATAATTCAGGTTTTCCTTAGGCTTAACTCTACACAAATCATACATAAATTGTAAAAGCCGTTTTGATGCTGTGCGTTCACAGAAGAATGTGACAGGAATTATATAATAGGTATGCAAGCAGGTCCAGTCTCATAAAATTCACTCTGTGGCTCTGAAGACACCAGCCAAGACAACATAGCAGCTAAATGTTGCACACAAAATGCTCTTTATACACGTACTGACCACATAAGGATTATTCCTTGGTCTTTGAGAACATTGTACAGTGCCTTACAGATTAGCTCAGAACTGTGCTACACCTATAAAGTCTAAAAAAAACACTCAATAAATGTAATAGTCGCCTCCTAGGCATAATACAGTGGATAAATTGTATATTTAAATAGCACAAGTCAACATTTATTGCGAGAGGATTATAAGACAGCGCTCTTAAGTGGAGGAGATATTAAATTTATGCTCCATAAAGCATCTTCTTTTGAAATGTGTGTTGCAGTGATGCGGTAACAGTGAGGGGCTAAAAATGTTCAAAAGACCATTTTAAAAAGGATTAAACGTGTAAATTCAAAATTTAGTAAACTCCTGACAAGAAAAACAGGATTAGCACCAATTCCCTATTTCAGCTCAAATGGGGAGTCCGGCATCAACAAACATCACAGAAGCGTCAGGCCCTGTGGCTTACACGGGTAATACAACGTTTCTGTACACAAACCCATGAAAAGAGGCTGCAAGGACTTAAAAAAGATCTCTAATCCTTCTGCTAAAGTCAAAGTTGGAGTATACATTCATACGTGATGCTATTTCACAGCTGAGTGAATTCAAAGCTTTGTAAACGAAAAGCACCATCAAAACTATCCAAACTATCCAATCATCTCATGCTCTCTTGTACCAATGTCACATTCAACACTTATTTATTTTTCATTGCTTTATAAGGGACTTCAGATCGACAATAGATGACTTTTCTTTTCCACATGTGTGAACAGAATTGCGGTTGTGACAGATTTTCTCCAGCTCTGTTATTGCAAGCCATCATAAAACATCCTTTATCATTAGATCAACATTTAACCTGTTATAATCACAAAAAGCGTTTGCTTGCTATCATAATAATGACGTTGATTTTTTTCTTTGGTGGAAAAGACATTAAGCAAATTGTTAGTAAAACAAGCCATTGTGGAGCTTGTTTTTAAATGGCATGGAAAAGTGTCTTAATATGGACCTGTGGATAAAACAATCTCAGGAATAAAATCACAAACTGTAATTCTACAATCTTATATTTTATAAAGCCTGTAAGACATGCATAATTCACCTAATGTGTAAAAATATAACTTCTAATATTCGTTTCAAATTCTATTACGCGTTTGAAGTCTATCAGTACAAGTGTAAGTGTACAAGTGTGCAGCCCATATCAGAAGTAGGTGTTAATACAAAGTGTCTCCACACCCTAATCAATAAAGGTGGGCCATTTTTAAAGCATGCACACTTCTGCTCTTAACTAAAGGGTGTGTGAGGCTTTTAAAAGCATTGATCGATGCAGACTAAGGAGTGTTTTCCTGCAGGGTGAGAATGCACTAACATGCCACTCACGAGCCAGACTGCACAAGCTGAATTGTGGGTTGGTGAAAAGCGGGTCGTTCAAATTACTTTGCCCAGCCTGGAGTCAAACTACTGAATATTAAATCAGGGCTTTCTAAAAATGTTTTTCACAGGATGCAGTTCGATCGATGATCGGCCCACATTTATATTAAATTATTTACATTTGGAAATGTTTTAAGCAGATGTTCTCAACTGGTTTCACTCCAGGCCACGATTTTACACCGGATAACAAGTGATGTTTCAGCACTGTAATAAAATTTTAATTGTACAAAAGACACAATTTTCGAACATTAAATAAATTTAATAATTTACCACCAACTGAAAAGACACAACAACACACAAAACTGTGCATTTAAGCTACACATTTAAGACATCAACACATCAAACCCATGACCTTTACTAGTGCCATGCTCTACTAGCTAAACTACAGGAACGTTTAAAACCAGACTAACTAGAAAAGGTGACAGTTCAATATCAACAGTTTGTGCTAGTTTTCTACACACCGAAATTACTCCAAATAAAAACTTACTGCACAACACAATTATTTATCCATCAAAAGTGAACCCTATATTTAAAGTACCGTGAGCTACTGTACATTTTAAAAAAGATGAGATGTCATGAAATCTGTCCTTGGTTGCATCTGTATTCCACAGTTTTTCCCCGCTGTCTGAAAACCGTCAGAAAGAAACGTTGCTTTTGTTTAAACGGAAGCGTTGCAATAAAAAGCGTCTTTATGACACAAACTACGGTGTAATTCAGATTTAAGGGTGACTTTGCAACCCTTGCAGTTATTATTCATTCCCTTAACAAGCTTCTGCCAGGCACCCCACCCACTGCATTACTGCGTTACTGCATTACGCTGTGCGAGTCCTTCAGGCCTTTGGCAAATAGATTTCATTTAGGGTTCAAAACGTCCGGAGACGCTGATGGCTCAATTTACTCAATAATAAATGGGAGGCAGTCTTTAAAATAATATTGACTTAAACACTGCGGCGCTGAGGAGGCGCAGACGGGCGTTAAGAGAAGGAGGCGTTTTAAACAGACAGCTGCGCTGTAGCCTCAGGGCTCCTCTTTAATTGAAAGGATCATTAGGAGCCCCTGCGTCCCTTAGCAACTCCCGTCCTAGCATCGCAAATAAAGCTGCGCTCGCCGCACCGCCACAAACGAAACACCAGGCTGCCGTCGTCATGCGTCACGTTCGATTAGACGGCCCGACGTGCGGATAAAAGCACGCCGAAGGACGATTGGCTAATTAAGACACGTCACATCAGATTGTCTGTGGATGCAAAGCCTGGTTTGGGTGTTTACATGAAAGACTGTGAACAATTCAGTCCACCTGGAAACAGGAAAAAAACAAAACCTGTTTATAGCAATAGGGACAAATTTGTCATTTGAAGTGAATTAAGCAACATTATCATTTCATATTTAGACTGAATGAAATGTTTGGACTGGGTGCTTAACTGACTGATTTGAAGTTGATATCCCAACAAAAAACTACAATCACTAAGACTCTGTGACACTATCAAAACATCTGACAGTCTGGAGTTAAACAGAAAATTAAGAAACATACCTAAAATCAGTTTCATACACAAAAATAATTTAACACTCAATCAATTCTCTATAAACTACTTTATAAAACAAAGGTGGAAACTTCATTATCCAACAATTATGTTCTTCACAGCTTTGATAGCATTACTTTTTAAGTTTTAACCAGTTCTGCATGTGCACGCTAAAGTAATACATAATAAAAAAAACTCCAATACAGTTAGAACATTCTAGAACTTCTTTTGCACAATAATGCACCAATAGGATAAAAGCATGTACTTCTATGTACATTTATATCCAATTATATTATTGCACAGGCATATTCTTTAAACAGCACTAAGCTAAAATCGCATTAATAAAAAGTGCATCAAAAGTGCATCCGAGATCAGATTAGCGCGCATCTTAACACCACCAGAAACACACCGAGCATTTGCAATAACACGCCGACTCTGTAAAGCAACGCAGTCATCATGTCTGTTAGGGCATTTAGTTAAGCTGAAGGAAAGGGAATGTTATCCGCAAAGCCGGAACAAAGTTTGAAAGGCAGCGCTCGCAGGTTTAATATCGCAATATCACAAGCACTCCTGCATTACATCTGTAATGCGACGGATTCAGCAAGAACAATTGACAGAGTGCCTCTGTATTCACAAGGGTTGAGTTATCGTATTAAAAATACATTTATTCTAAGTCAATTTTTGAGATTGTTTGGCAGAGCTGGAAACAATAACATCATGGAGGACTCCATATTCCTGCCAGCACCCTGGGGTAGAACTATATTTCTTTTTGATGTGATTAAAACGCAATGATGAATATGGCTTGCTTTGTAGTTGAATAATGGCTGGAAAAGAGAGACTGCACTACTGAATGGATTCCTTCATCTTAAATGGAAAGGCACCAATATACAATTGCATTTTTATCTATTCTGAGAGCGCTTAAGGTGATTTACTGTAAATACTGCATATATTTGAGCATGCAGGTATTATTAGTGCCTGCTCATACAATTTAATAGCAGCCCAATTGTTTTTATTATAACCATTTTTCTTTTCACCTTTTAGATAATAAATAGACCAATTATTACTTAGCGAAGGCCACCGTCTCCTAATCTCTGGACCCAGGTTAGATGACTCGAAACACACAGTCAGACTGCTTAGCAAACAAACCAGGCAGGAAAACACAATGAATTAATAATCAAAAGCATGTGATGTTGAGTCGCTCTATCACAAAGATCCTGCCAAGCTGGTGACAACTTTGCCAGATACTGCAAACATCAAAACAGAAATTGCAGGAGAAAAACTCGTCATTCTCATGACCCTCGGTGGAAAACAACGATCCGGCAACTTTAGATACTGGAATGGCCTTTAGAAAATCGTGTGGGACAAAACTCCTCCAAAAGTCTAAATATAGAAATCAGCATCACATTTTTTATATCTGAAAATCTGTAAGCTTATATTTTGCTAATGTTTTTCATAAAGACAATATTTAAATATAAAATAGAGATACCAGTGAGTTGCTCTGATGTTTTGCACGGGTGCTTGCTAGCTTTTCTATTCAAAAAACATTTAAGGATATATATCCCCATTTTTAAAAAGCCACACTTTTTAACTTGAGTATCATTCAGCTCAGTAAAATAAACAGTTCAGAGTGAGTACTGACAGACGTTATCTGCTAGGATTAAGGCAAGTCTACAATAATCAGTAGTCAATTATGTCAATCATCATTAAACTGACTATAAATAATTACCACAACAAAGATCACGTTTAATTCAGAAGCTATCGTTTCAATCTACAGCGCCTGATTTATTCACCATAACAGTTTACAATGTGAAGGTAAAAGATTTGTTACAAAAACAGAGTTTCTAAAAATGGTAGCTCAACGTTTTTGCCTTCTGGCTGTTGTTAGCATTAGTCGTCTACGAGTAGCTCCTGCTGTTAGAAGCTCAAGGACCAACAGCTGTCAATATCTGTGCCAGAAAACATGCTTTTTCTTCATCCCAGTTTCAACCTCCCATAATCTGTACCAACTGCAAGCCAGCATTCTTGTGTTACCTTCAGCAGTGCTCAAGCACATAAAACTCAGATGCTACCTGCGATAGATTCATTTGGACTGTTTTACAGTCTTACAATCTCAACACTCCCTCCTCTTCCTCAGGCTCCGCCCAGCTCCCCAGGACCGGCAGTGACATATGTTATCCCACTATGGTTTTTCCAGCAACTTTGCCCTGCAGTCACCTGAGATTGTCCCAACACGTATCACAAATCACATAATATATGCTGGAACTCCAACAGAACAGTCCATTTACCTCATACAAGGTTTGCTTTACCTGGTCTATATTTAATAATAAAAACAACAACAATAATCATAATGTTAACTTTGGCAGATAACCGCTTACTGAAACTGGTCATAATCCAATATTAATATTTCATCTCCATCACTGGTGGACACCACAGAAGATACAGGCCACAGCTCACAGCGTTAATTTGACTTTTTACATCTATCCATACTACAAAATTTAAAGTGACGGTGACAGCATGTGGGTGTTACCTGGTAACAGTTCCCTTAACTCCTGGTATTTACATCTAAAAAGTGAATCTTTAATGAGACGAGTGATATCAAAGACAACTGAAGAAGTGTGGAGTTAAATAATGTAGCACCTGTTCTCGGCGGAGGCGTCTGTATGCCATGGGAGTTTTTAAAGCTTATAAATTTCAAATGAGGCGAGGTAGACATCTATCATTATTAATAGGCGGATGCATTGTTCAAACCTTTGAACACAGATTTTGGGAGAAGTGTTTAAGAAATGAATACTTCAGGTAGACGTTTCCTGAGATTGAAAAAGCAGGTCTCCTGTACCTTCTAACCCCTGGCATCTGAGTATGGAGCCGTTCTGCCAGTCTGTCGGTGGGGATGGTGAACACATCGTTATCTTCTGCTGAAGATCACACAGTAGGTACAAAGTGCCATAGGCGACAAGGAGGGGGTCCACTATAAGGTACACTGCATTTGTGATTCTTGCTACCTACTGATGCCGGCTTCCCTGCTGCTAGCTGCAACGTTTGCTCAGTAGCATTTCATTGTTTGCACAACGCAACAAGCTACAGACAGAAAAGCAAGATTACAGTCTATATACCTTAAGAACAGTCATTTGCTGACTGTAGATCAGAAAGGCAGCAGTAAGAAACATAACAAGGTTTTTATTAACGTAACAGTTGATTAATTTAATAAGCACTAGCGATACAAACCTATCAGTTGACACATCTGAAATTTGTAAATAAAGGTTCAGATTTAAAAAAATTGTACCTGAGGCGTGTACCACTACTTCTGCAAACATCAACTACGACAAGACTCGATGACCAATATTATGCCTCTCTGGGCTCAATTAGTTTTGTCTGATGGGCTGATCTGTCCAGCAGTTCAGATGCAAATAGAGCAGAGCAGACAAGCCCAGACCCGGCACAGGTGTTACTTAGCATGGGGTCTGTCATCTACATCAAAAGGACACCTCTGACACTTCCCATAACTTACAGATCCTTCTGCTGCCACCAGAACGGAAGAACAAAAGAAAAGGCTTGAAAGAGGAATCAATAAGCATATGGCAATTAATAAAACATTTTCCCACTGAATTCGCTACAGAGGGATTTTCTTTGTTCTAGTTTCACAAAAAGAGGGAGACTAGACTGAGCCGGATCACCAAATAGTGTTGAGAATTTTTTCAGTCTGATCTCATGTCTTTTATGTAGCTTTTCCCAATCTTGAAACGGTGGCATGAGGACTTTCTTGTGCATTTAACATATTGCATTTCTCAAGACAGTGTCCTACAAATTTCACGTAACTGTGATTACAAAGGTGCCAGCTGGCAATCTTGGGCTTGCGGCACACAATTGCAACACAAAGTTGTGTACTGATGCATAGAAAGCGCAGCGATTCAGTCACTGCAGTGCAGTACGGAGCGCGACACAGTAGATGTTTAATCGCATAAGAATCCAAGATGCAAAACAGGGTCACACTAGAAATGGAAAATGTAAAGATGTGTCTAAATAATAATGACAGAAATGGTTTCAGAAATCTAAAGATGATGACCTTTGACATTAACTGGGTGTGTTTCAGACTCGGACCCTACAAACCCTGGAGACCTAGAACTGAACAGAACACTTCAAATCGTTTGGACACCTTGGTAAGGGCTGTTGCTGGTGTTGTGCCTTCACCATTAGAGGGAAACTGGTAGCCTGTTGATGTTAAAATGTAGTTTCTGTTTAAACAAAATGCATATCAAAAATATAAACTGGAAACCTGATACACCAATATGATCTACAACAAGGTTACAGATAATTTACAATATCTATAGAAGTTAGATGACATGATTTAGAGTTAATACCATTATGACAACAAATGGGACCAAGGTCCCTAGAGCAGCGGCCAGTGTTCTGGAAAGTTTAGCTTTAACTTTCAACACACCTGCCTGGAAATTTATAATCTGCCCTGCAAGACCTTGATTAGCTTGTTCAAGTGGTTTGAAAGGGTTGGAGATAAGATGCAGGACACTGGCCATATCACAGTTCAAAGTAAGCTTCAAAACGCACCAGACCTACAACCCTGGCTCTGTGGGAAAACCTAAAACATTTCAGCAAACAAACAAATCTTATCACAAACACAGCATTATCGCACCTGTCAAAACCAAATAACATTCAAGAGTAATTATTCATAACTAAACTACTTGTAATTCATATACCTCCCAATCCACAAACACAAAAGCACATACGCACATCGCTACCCTGTCCTCTTATCCACAGAGAGTCTTGACTGTAGGGAAACAGCTTAGGATAAAGTTAATCATGCATATAATTGGTTTTTGACTCGTGTGTCTGCAGGGTCCTGACCTGTCAGTATCAAGATGAGCGGCCCATCACCTGAATGATTAACACATGTAAATGAACACGGCCCATAATTATAAGTCACGTTTACCTCCTCTTGAGATGATGAGTTTGGAGTCTTGGCACACAGACGCAACTCGCAGATAAACATCGAACCAGAGTTTAGGGAGGAAGTAGAGAGATTATTTAGGGTTGAGCGGACGTGCCCTCGGCTGGAGAGAGGGCTTACGCTAGCGGAACATACAAAACCTACAAAACAATGTGGGAAACGGCTGGAAATGTCAAGGCCAAGTATCTCTGAGGAAGAGAAATCAATATAGCATGTGCTTTTCGAACAAGGCCACTCTGTCACAGCTTTCATATTCAAACACAGGCCTCACAAACAGTTTAATTATGAATCACAAGATTCAGCCATACAGGACCATGACAGGTCCAGGCGCCCAACACAATGCCTGCTGCATAATTTAAGACTCCAGCGCTAGATGGCGAGAACCTTCAATACATGAATTCAGAGCACCAGGTGTTGTATGCGCTTGCTGTGGTGACCCTCGTGTTTATTTGCCATTAAAATATGATTTCCCAGGAAATAATGACTAAGGTTGAGTCATGATGGCAAATTAATCGATTTGTAAGGTGGACTAATGTATCATTTCTTTAAACTTTATATTTTTAACGGTAAGACACTACGTTTGCGTGAGCGCTAGCACAATGATGGCAACCTTTGAGAAGTTGCATCTTTAAAATACAGCCCCTTTACCACAGTAATGCTGCAACGCTTTTGTAACCACAAATACAACAATTCCTAACACTAGTTCCTTGTATTGCTAACAACAATGTCGGTATATTCTACAATGTCTGCATTAAGAGTCATTTAAAAAAAATCCCTGTTAAGTTATATCATAATTAGCAGTCAGTTTATATAGCAATGTTGGGGAAATGAAAAACCTACATGGTTTGGGTAAAATGACAAGACTAAGAAAAGAGGCAATATAAAACTGGTGAGACATTTCTAGTCTAGCTATGCATTCAGAACAATGTTGACTTGCTCTATTGACTTATTGTTGCATTACTGTATTGTTTGAGTCTCAGTGAGGTCAAACGTAAAAACAGACTAACACTCGTTCTACACAGGATCCAGGTTGGAACCGTCTTAAATATATTTATCTTGGCCAAAGTCCTTATCTCGCAATAATTGCCAACAGCATCACTGCAGCCATTATAAGATGCTAATCCAGCCACTTTCTGGTGGAGGACAGAGCCTGAGGACTAGCGCAAGCAGTTTGTTGTCCTGTTCTCGTCTGCTAAGCTTGACATTTCCCCTTCTGCTTTTGTCCCCGGCTCCCTCTGAGGGCCTGACTCCCCTGGCCCCACTCGAGGGTTGTATTAAACACGAGTGTCTCTCGGCACTCTCAGATAATCTCATCAGAGAGCGAGATGTGGGGGGTGTATGTAAATCCACATCTGTTATGTCCTCTGCAGGGGAAAAAATGTGCATTCCAGCGGCTTTGTGCCTGGTTTTCCAATCCAGTGCCACGCAGCGAGCCGAGACCACAACCTCTCTTTGGATGCAAACACAAGATCGCTCACGCAGGCATGCATGCACGCTGCACCTGTCTCTTAGCACCTTTATAAATTACCAAACATCTGAGGGGTAACGCATTGACGTTTTCTGATTCAAATCACCCCTTCAGCTAAGAAACGTATGAGATTTCACAGACTACCTGACAATACAATTCACTTCTGTATACACATGCTAAGAAACGTCGTGCTTCATAAAAACTGTTCTGAGAACTGCTAATGATACTTAAAGATTTCATAGCTTTAGAAAACATTCAGTAGGGATATATTGGCTAATTGCTAACTGCAAACATGCCGTCCCTTATTTAAAAAACTCCAGATGCAGCAACATTAAAGAGGCCACAACATCATTTATGTGTGTACACCTGTTCACCTGTTGTGAATCCTGATTCAGTTTAAGTCAGAACACAACCAGGTCAGTATAAACCATTTAAATGTCATAGAGATTTATCTATCACCCTGAACATTATAAATGTACAAAAGACAGAACATTCATTCTATAGTACGAATGCGTACGTGTTTTTAACACGACAGCACTTAGCAACGCACAAGTTTCCTTAAACGTCTTTATAATTATTCTTTAACCGTTATTTCACACGGCTGGGCGCTCTAGATTAAAACGTTAGACTGCTGTTTACGTTTCAGAACGGTGAGACATGAACAATTCCCTCCTTAAACTTCATTCTTTTCCCAAACATGAAATAATGATTTTCTGCCAGTCTAATTACAGAGGCAACATCTGATCTGTGTAGCATCCGATGGGATTAACTCCAGCACGGCATTAGAGCTCATTACCAGCCTGAGTGCAGAAATATTACATCTTGTAATTGGATGGAGAGATTTATATACTGATCGGATGGAGTTTCTCTAATAATATTGTGATTAGAGGCTTAGTTCAGACTGGGTTTATCAGTCAGAGCAGAAGATTTTAAGGGCATGAAATAAGACGGTTTTATTAACCCCTGACCCGTGGTGTTAGCGCTAACCTGTGGTGTTAGCGCTAACCTGTGGTGTTAGCGCTAACCTGTGGTCAGTATAATTAAACAGAAAATCCTGCCTTATAATTGAAGCAGCCAGTTCATGGCTACATGGTTAATAATGTCATACATACAAGTATTAAAGTATAAATATTTGTACATATTTGTATTTATAATATACACATTTGTTTATAGATGTGTATAAACACATAGAAACATGTAGACAGATTTATGTTTGCTTATATGAACAAATACGTACAAATACTTATATTTTAATACTATATAACCTTTATATATAACTATATAGCTTTTCTATAAGCTGTACGTTTATATATAGTTTTATAATTATGGAGATGTAAAGACACATATTCAGAGGAAACGTCAACAAACGCCAGTTTTTGACTGACAGCGTTTTTTTAAGTGCGATAAAATAAGTCTTTAATATTTCCCACAACGTGCCGTCGACTCCACAAAACGCCTCAACTTTAAGGCCTGAAAGGAATAAAGACAATCTTTCAAAGTTTCCCTTTCAGAGCTAAAAAGGTTAAATTGAGGTAATAAAAATGTTCAACATTTTGAGTCGCTACCTCAGATGGCGGGAAATCAAAGTCGCGCGGGAAATCAAAGTCGCGCGGGAAACGCGACAGGTAAGCGTCGAAAATCAGAGACAGAAACCTGACGGGAACCGGCGCCGGTTCCTCCTGAAGACACATCAAACCGGTGTGAGGAACGGAGAGGGTGACGGGACGAGTCGCTATTGATTTCCGCGGAACCGTCTGATCCCGCCGACGAGCCCGAGACGTCCTCACAAGTGTGACAGGTGCGTCTGACGTCACACGCAACGTGCCGTCTTATCCCACAACGGGGAAGTTAAACACCGACGCTTTTTAATGCTAAAATGCGTGCGTGCGTTTTAAATGTGGACGCAACTTGAATGCGACATGAATATATGAAGTATAAATCGTAACTTGTAAATGCGTTTCCGTGCAATTTGCTGGGCAGCAACAGTTTAACACATCGCGTGCAAAAACTGCGTTACTGCTGCCGGCAAAATTTGCTGTTGGTTTATATGATACATGTATGTTTGCATGTATGTATGTATGTTTGTATGTGTGTGTGTATGTATGTGTGTATGTATGTTTGCATGTATGTATGCGTGTATGTATGTATGCGTGTATGTATGTATGCGTGTATGTATGTATGCGTGTATGTATGTATGCGTGTATGTATGCGTGTATGTATGTATGTGTGTATGTATGTATGTATGCGTGTATGTATGTTTGCATGTATGTATGTATGCGTGTATGTATGTATGTATGCGTGTATGTATGTATGTGTGTATGTATGTATGTATGCATGTATGTATGCGTGTATGTATGTATGTATGCGTGTATGTATGTATGTATGCGTGTATGTATGTATGCGTGTATGTATGTATGCGTGTATGTATGTATGTGTGTTTGCATGTATGTGTGTTTGCATGTATGTATGTTTGCATGTATGTATGTATGTATGCGTGTATGTATGTATGTGTGTATGTATGTATGTATGTATGTATGCGTGTATGTATGTATGTATGTATGTATATATGTATGTATGCGTGTATGTATGCATGCATGCAATGCAATGCATGTCAGTGACGTCACATTAAAGCTATGAATCTGCCGTCTGCTAAAACCCAATGAGCTTTTATTCACAGGTTAATAAGCAGAATTGATCTGACCAATGAATTAAACCAACGAATTAATTAAATAAATTGTCATTTAATGTCTTCTAATCTCATATATCTTATATCTATGTATTTATTTATATTTCTGTATAGACACATAGTTTAGAGTCTTCAGCTGTTGTTGCCCAGGTTAAAATTGGGCAATAAATAATGAAACATATAAAACACAAAGATATTACAGGGTTGTTTCAGGCAGCAATTACCGTAATTCATTCATTCTTTACATTACTGTAAATTATATTTAACATCTTACCCTGACCTCAGACATATGAATAATACCTTTGTTCTTAGTTTAACTTTTCTGAATTTCATAACTGATGTTACTTTTAGTTTGAAGGGTAAAATGAACAATTTAATGGTGGGTGTTTAAAACCAAGGAACTGAAAGGCTGAAATAGAAAATAAATACATGAAGTTTAAGACCAAACGATCCGTAAAACAAGCGCCATTAATGACTCTGTATTGTGGTTTTGTATGTATTTTATATTGGAAGAAATCAACGAAACACTGCAAATATTTTGAGTTCAAGAATCATAGATGAATCTATTGCGCCCCCTAGTGCCAATATAGCGCTGAGCATAAAACCATGAAAGTATATCATGAATGTATTTTATGCATTAGTATTTATTTTTTATATTCCTTCACTGTTAAGAAATTAAATTACAATCTTAATTTACTCTTCATAAAAGCTAAAAATATTAAGACACTGTTCAGTGGAGATTTTAAGACACCTCAGTGCAAAGTTTCCATAAATGTTAATTCAAAGGGAAAAGACAGTCAGAGAAAAACTTAAAAGCTTCTAGCAGTTGTGACTTTTATTTTGTACAGGTTTGTATCGCGTGTAATATACAATCTTTATTACAAAGTTATTTACACAAATCAAACTATTAAACTCACTGTTAATTTCAGGCACAAATTAACGAATTGTGTACAAAAAGCAATCGGAAACTTCACTCCAACACGAAGCATGAATATCAATGAACTGTTTTATCACCTAAATAAGTCCAGTGGATTTTAAATATTACATTGTTTGTGAAATACTGCTGAAAGAAACAACATACAAGTGTCACACTGGCCTACGGGTCAATGAGATACAGCTTATAGTTTCACAATATCTACCTTCAGGAAATAAAACAAACCGGTTCTTTGGGATTAATTGATTGAGAAAAAGGGTTATGGACAAAACAGTCAGTGATTTTATGCATAGAAAAAGTGGTACAGACAGAGGAGGAGTGCTGGGGCAAAAAAAAATGTGTGCAGTGCTGAAAACAGTAAATTCACAGTGTAAAACATCACAGACACTGAAGATTTCTGAGGTCGGCGAAAGGGCTACATAGCCAATATTCTCAACGAACACATGCAACTGGTGGCTCTTATAAATTAGAAGCTGTGTGCATTTAAATGAACTTGGTAAAAAAACGTATTTCTTAAGCTTGCATGCCAAATCAATCTGTTGCTGTGTCGAATTTATTATGAATGTCACAGTCCAGTAAAAAAAATAGGTATTAGTACTTTAATATGTTAGTAAGCTCAATAATACGTCTTTAAAACCATCTGAAATAAAATGCTACAAAACTGACCTATACACATTTGTGTATGCATTGTTCAGCAACTGAATGTGTGTTTAAATCGTCTGTCACAAAGTCGTACTGAAACACGAGTAGAACAAATCTAATATCAAATAAATGCGATGCCAAAAAATTTACACGCACTGCAAAACAAAGTATTTCACATACAGCAGAACTGTTGTACGTAGCGCAAAAATATACACTTCCACTTAAAACTACATACAAGCAAAATCATAATATCACAATATTAAGACGTTAAGTGTTTATAGAAATTCTGTGAATCTTGAAGAAAATGATTATTCTTACCACCAAACCTAAAGTCAAACACTTTTTTTTTGTTGTGAGAAATTTATTCCACTCGTGTTTTATAAATGACGACTTTTTTCTAGAAAATAAGTGTTTAAGACAACACCATGACAAGAGAACCAAAAACTAAACAGATCTTACGATGAACTGAATGATCTGTTGATGCAAAGGATGAGTCTGTGCTTAACTTAAAACTGATACCGGAACTATATTCAGACTCATAAGAGCTCAGACTCACGTAACTGTTCAATTCCAGTTTAAGCCAATCACTCGCCAGCAGCAGAAACACGTTTTTTTATCCACACTAACATACACGCTTGTTGCTATTCCTGACTGATTTTTAGTACACAACGTTTAATTAAATCGTCAATTTTACACCAATTTCTTCTTCTAAAATCTAACGTTCCAAACGAAACATTAAACGCAAAAAATGTGACATTTCATAAACGAGAAAGAACTCAAAACAAGGCAATCTCAGAAATGTTACAGTCTGAAATACATCCGCAGCTACGAATTTGAATGACTGAGTGGCGATTTTATTCAAATATTTAGTCTGCCATCTTTGTGGTAACTTACTGACAACACCAAACCATTATCCTCTGATGGAAACTCACCCAAAAGTCATAATGAAACGTGTGAATATTTATCAAAAAATATGAAACTGAATTTTGGGATTGGGCACAGCTGTATCGCAGCACAGGCGCGTCATGCACGTTTTTGCTCAAGATGGGCAGAACCGAGGAAGGCAGGCAGGCGTCTTCCTCAGTAATAATTAAGCTGTGGGCGGGGTTAGAGGTGAGCGGTGCTGGTACGGCTTGTGGGCGGAGCCATCTCACAGAGGCGTGTCTGGCTGCCTCTGCATGCGTCTCTCGGCTGCAGCCGCCAGCCTCCTGCGCCGCAGCGTCACAGAATCGGAGTCTTCATCCTCTGCAGCAGGAAGAACCTCGTCGGGGTCAGCAGAGACGTTGTCTTCATCAGGCTTCTTGTTTAAATAACGTCTGAGAGGAAAAACGAAGAGTCACGTTGGGGACCTGCTTCAACTGAATTTAAACTTTAATTTATCATTTCGATTAGAGACACACCTGCGAGCTCTCTGGAGAAGATCCTCTTTTCTCTGCATTAGCATTCTTTGTCTCTCCTCCGCAGATTTGGAGAAGCGACTGCCTCGCACCTCGAAGTCCTCAGGCTCCGGGGTCGTGACCTCCGAGCTGTTGCTGGGACCCGCCGGCTCGTCTGGAGAACTTGTGTTCACCTGAATGGCTGTGCGCTCCACAGCCTACAACACGCAGAAGAAGAGTTTTAACATTAAACATTGAAAGTTAACGTCATACACTTTACATTTAAAACCGTGTGAGTTGCTAGTTGTTTATGTCATATGTTTATGTCATAGCCATATGTTGTTTTATGGCTAAACACACAGTTTTGCCTCCGGATCTTCTCACCTGTGCTGGGAAAGGCACCTGTATCCGTCCCTCCAGGATGTTATCCGTGGTGACCTCCACAGAGCGAGTCAGCTGGACATCCTGCAGGATCAGATGATAGGGGACCTGAGGAAACATCTCCTGGATCTGATGGGCCTGTGGAATCCATGGAAAACCACGATTAAAACTTTGGAGATCAGATGGGGCTGTTCGTAACGGTCATAAACATGACCTGAAGATCTCACCATGGCGTTGAGCTGCGAGTTGTTAACGTGCGCGATGCCCAAGATGTTGGTGGTGTGCATGACCTCCACCGAAAAACTGGGCAGCCAGCTGGCGATGCGAGACCCTGAGGGTAAACGTATACATATACCATATACGTATATATAAGTGACATATATACCACATATAAGTGAAGTTCCAGCAAGAGTTTAGGGTATCTGCATGCACATATAAACAAACCATCTCACCATCGAAGTGGAAGAAGTGGTTGTGCTGGTTGAGATGTTGTCTGGCGTCTGCTCCAGGTCCAGCGGCCATGTTGTCGTCCATTGCTTCTCTCTGACCCTCCTCTCGCTCTCTCCCGCCCTCGCTGATGTTCAGGGACATGCGGCAGGTGGGACAGGAAGTGTCCTGCTCCAGCCAGGAGCGCAGACAGGAGCTAGATGTGAACAGATCTTTTATCACGCTTAGATCTTAGGACACCTGGAACTATGTTGCCCAATAAAAACTTGTGGCTATTGGATAACTGGGAGTGGCTGTAGTTACTGCTTACTTATGGAACAGGTGTCCACAGGGCAGCTTGCGAGCTGTGCTCATTGAATCCCAGCAGATCGCACAGTCATCGTTGTTAGCTGCTAGTTCCTCAGGTGTCGCCACAGCAAACCTACAGATAAAATGAACCACCTCTCAGTTTTCAGCTTTAACCTCTACATCAGAAGTTACATCAACATCAGCGTCATACCTGGACTCCATGTTGTCAATAACACGCAAGTAGTTTTTATGGCGTCGAATTCTCCTCTGGACCTCGTGGAAGAGGTAACGCAACTGCATGAAGATCACCAGGCTGGCCATGGACAACCAGATGTTTCCAAAGAGCTGAAGAGAACAAGAACCAAGAACGTGTGATAATGTGATGACACAACCTGGAGATCACATCTGAACCTCAGACACAGATACAGGTTCTGGTACCAGCATGTGGATGTGATGCATCAGGTCCAGGCAGAGGATGATGAGCTCCATGATGAAGTCCGTGTAGTAGATCAACGAGCTCTTGTTCTCCCAGGTGCCTTCATGGTTCAGATCCCACAGATGAATGGAGTACCTGCAACAAACATCAAGACCTTTAGAGCCTCGCGTCTGATGGGTCACGCCCAGAGAAGATAATGGAACTCAAAGCCGGCTCACCGTATGATAACATGTCCGGTGCGCACCGTGACTAGCAAACACTGCAAAACAGGAAACCAGATTAGGGTCAACTCAGAAGAATTCCGGTTTATAAGCTCTTTACGGTTCATGCAAACATTGAAAATAGTGCTTCCTACCTCAGCTGTCATAAAGGCAACCGTGTGCATGGTGTGAAGTTGGCCGACGACACCGCAAAGAACCGCCAGACCACCACAGCACAGCAGAATGGACATCAGCAGGGCCAGAACTCGCACGTGACTGCCCATCGGTGTAGTGGGGGAAAATGACAGCTGACAGGACAAATTATATATTAGTGTATTATTACAAGAATATCTGTCATTTTTATTCTACAATTAGAAGCATTAGAAGATAAAGCAAGCCTTAGAATGAGCCAAACCAATGAAAATCAGGAATGAAAGTCTTAGTAAATCTGTTCACTCACGTATTCAAAGCGATCTTTGCAGAGCTGCACCATCAGATGGAGGAAGATGAGGACGGAGAACCAGAGGAACCACAGCACCACCTCCTCCACCCGCTGGACGTTCAGCACGCCAAAGATGAAGATGAACTTGTAGAAGATGAAGTTCCAGAACTTGTCCTTCAGATGCTGCTCAGAAGTTAAAGAAAGGCTGCAGTGAAAATTAGTGGTAACACTCACATCACGTTACACGCATAGCACACTGTCACACACACGCATAGCACACTGTCACACACACGTAACGCACTGTCACACACACGTAACGCACTGTCACACACACGTAACGCACTGTCACACACACGTAATGCACTGTCACACACACAGAACACACCCTTTTGAAGTTCCGGCCAAATACTTTTCTTTGTCAATAAACATTTTATGAATAACATTAAATGTTTATTTCAACAATAAAAAGTGTTTCTATAAACACATGCACAAGGAAAAAACTGCTTTTATTGCAATAGAAAACTTCTAACACGCCTTCATAGATGTTCCTACCTGTTTCTCACTGACTCTCAGTGGTCCAAACACAACATACTGGATCACTTTAGCTATTAACATAAGAATACAGCATGCGGTGTTCACCATCACCTGCCGGACAATAACAAACACAATGAAATCACAGTCATAACCTGCATTTCATATGGGGTGTGTTGAAATCTCAAATCCTCACGTACCCAGACAAACAGGCTGTCCGTGATGAGATACAGTAACACACTGGTGGCCATGTTCCCAAGGTTTTCCAGAGGGTCCAATTTCATCTCCTGTTCAGACTCACTGTGTGTGTCTTCTGACAGGCCCGCAAGGAACTCTGCATCTCTTATTGTGTTGTAGGCATTTAAGATGGTCCCAGCCAGCAGAACCGAGCTCAGGGCTGTGTATGTCTGTAAACTGGGCCAAGGGAACCGCTCCAGAAATAGAAGAGGCATCCTGGCTGGTATTTTTGCAAAAGAAAACTAAAATCCTTTTATAAATCTGTATTAATGCTATTAAACCCTGTTTTGAGTCCAAATGAAAGTTTTACATGCAAATACAAGTCCTCAAAACTCTAATAAATCACAGGACTGAAGTCAGGTGATTAAAAGTGATGTTATATTCCTTAAATGACCCGTGATTATCTGAATGTCAGATCAGCCCCGTGTGTTTACACGAACACAGTCACAGCTCTGTTACGTCTTGCGTGTACGTGTCCTTAATGCCAACATGCAAAACACTCAAAACGAGCAGGAAACCCAAAATATGTTGTTATCTGTTCAATGTGATTCCCATTCCTGCGTTTAAGACGCTAAAATGACGATATATGAAACCAATGTTACGACGTTAGCATAACAGCTAACGTGCTTCAGTTACGCAATGTTTAAACCACGAACACAAACGACAGGCAAGTGAATAAACTCGTCAGATGGGCTTTATGTCCGTCCTGTTACGTCCTCGACACGTGAAACCTTTAAATTGCGCCGTTCCTCGATGTTTATTTCTGTTTTTCAGGCTGTTTCTGGCACTTTCTAGTCCTCAGACCCCTTCCGGCGTCTCTGACGTCACAGCGACGCAAACTTCCGGTCAACGCGACGTAACGCGAAGGGCGGAGCTTCACATCCGTTCAAATGTGCATGTGGGCGTGGCTATTTAGTTTTAATATATGCAAACCCAAATTATCAAATTTCTGCTTGAGTATTTAAAGTTATATGGCATCTATAACGTTTAATACAATATGCATAAATGCTGCTTAGGTTTTCACCAGTTTTAATTACAATTCAAATAAAACTGTGTGTAAATTTTAAATACATAAGTTTCATTCATTGGTTTCGTGGCCTTTAAGGGTTACAAAAATAAACTTGGAAGGAAAACATCACATCCACAAAATCTCTTTTATGTTCAGTAGAAATTCATAAATACAAAGTCATTTTGAAAAACATCAATCAAGCATTAAAAGTGTGAGAAAATAATCTGAGATGTCACACAGGAATCACATCTGATCAATCTGAAACTCTGTAACACTGGAGTGAGTCTCTTATGCTACATGCTAACGTTTATTTCTTATATAATTTATCACAAAATGCAAGAATAGATTTGCAATTTTCAACTATATAACATTTCAGTAGGCATGTTATTAAAAGGCATTAGGTTAAGGCACTAAATTAATCCTAAACTATAACTGGTCAGTATCTAATATTCACATATGACGTGACCAGTTTAAAAACGTTTAAATCTTATGCATTCTCCTCTAAAACTTTATACATTGTATTGCTCAAAAAGACATTTTCTCCAAATGCTGTACATGCTGTCCAGGTTTGTGTATCAGTTCACTGTTAGTTGCAGTACTGAAGTCTTATGCAAGACTTCCATCATGTTCCAATCAGCTACGGCATGTTGTTGGTCTTCCCTGAACCTGGAATCTCGAACAAATCCCGGACAATAATCTCGCTGACTGCAAAAAAAAACAAGAAGAAACACATTTGGTTTATAACTTCAACACAACTATTAAGATCTTTGCATTCTGACTTCAAGACAAGAATACATTTCACTTCCGGAACTGTCATTACCAAAACATAAACACACTGTATGTTTTTGTCCATCAACTCCATCTGAGGGCAGCATTGTTCATCTAAAAATCATGGCTTTAATTTAAAGCCTTCACACACTTCAGCTCAGAATCACTTTAAACTCAGCATCTCACACAGATGGTGTCAAACCACAATGGCTGAAACTGAGTTGTTAATGTTACTGTAGCCTGTGGTACTGTAGCACCGCTTTGAAGGTTTAAATTTGTACGAGTTACTCAAATTTAAACACAATGAACGGAGATCAAATGAAAACGTGGAGGTGTGAATACAGTCTGAACTATAAATACTCCACAGCTAGAAAGATGCTGTGTGCGTTTGGACAACAATGTGTTTGAGTGTAGATGAAAGACACACACACACACACACACACACACACACACACACACACAGCTCTCACTCAACAGGGGTATTCCAGTCCAGTGCACCTGTCTCTCCAACACAAACAAGTGCTGCTCACACAGTGATTGTAGGCCGGGTAAAAAAAGAGCAGCGTACACAAAAAAACCCAAATTATGTCTTTCTGTTTGTTTTTAATAATCAAATTAAACATGCATCATTTATACTTAACATTTTAGCACAATGCACATTTCTAATACATAATAAAACTCTATTTTATTAATATTTATAATTCAGTTTGAATTAAAACTTTGAATTGCAAATACATTGAATAAACAATTTGATTAATTAGTATAAATCTCAAACAAATTTTTAATGTATCGTAACCATATCAATGTTAATGTGAATAAAACCAGTTGTACAAAAAATACTTATATTTAACTTTCTGCTAACAAACCAAATTTAATATTTTTAAAAATGTTCTATTCTACTCTGTTACATTCGCTTGAAACATTTATATAACGCTTTTGTGTATAATGTTGTTTTTGGTAAATACATGAAATCGACACCTTCAGCGAAAGTCAAGTGCGGTCATTACTCTTTTCTAGAAGTCTTCCAGGCTATGCCATACTGTTCCGATACAGCCACGTAAAACTAGCAGAGGATTAGCGTGGCCGGTATATTTAGCTCTTTCTGTGACTCTGTGCAATGCCAGTATCTTCTTTCTCACTGCACTGCGGGGCTGCAGACTATAATTAGGTCCAAACTAAACAGGCGTTTACCCAGTAGGGGTGGCAGCTGCTAGTTTTTCTTAAAAGTAAACAAAACAGGCCAGCATATGCTGCAAGGCTGACGCATATTTTGTTCATGCAGATTGTGGTAAACTACTGACCCAGCATGAGATGCAATTAAAAGTGTGAAGAAACATAATGTGGCAATGATCAATCACTCATGGAAAGTTTAAAATGTTGAGAAACTTGAGGTTTCATTTTTGGGTGAGTTAATCCTTTAAAACTTCAGAATCTTACCATCATCAAGAGTGATATCCTGCAGTCCAATACTCTGAAAGGTCAGCTCTTTCTCCTCTTCTGGCTCCTGTTTAATGTTCACGTTTTCTACACCTTGTGAAGATCTGCAATCCAACGTGACCGTGCTTTTGCTAGCTGCCTGGAGAGAAGTAGCTTTGAGGAGATCCGGGTCCATAAAGTCGTCCTTGATGGACAACGAGTTAGAAGGCACCATGGTAGGAGCATTCTGATGAGACAGAGAAGACACCTGGGATGAAGAAGATTCTGGGAACTGCACCAGATCCACACAATTGAGGCCAGACCTATAGACACTTGAACTTGTGAGCAAAGACTGGCCGGATGCTGAGGATGTCTCGAGGTAGGGAAGATCATGGCCAAGTTCTGAAAGCATGCCTTGGTATTCTTTGCCTAGTTGAGCTCTTGTTTGCTCTGCAAAGGTCTGTGATGTCTTGCAGCTTTGCCGTGAGCCACTATCAATGGGAAGACCAGGCTGTCCTTTGCAAGACACGTTCTGTTGAGGTTTTCGGTTCGTGAAGTCCACAGTTGGGTGGTGAAAAAAGGGTTGGAGGTCTGCACTGGTACCAAGACTGCTATCTCCTGGATGAGAATGGTTCAGATATGAAGGATCCTGAGGTGAGTAACTGAGATGAGATGAAGATGAAGCACAGGCTGGACTTCTGGACATCAGCCACTGCTCAAGGGGCTGGACCTGCTCGGATAATATTTGTTCTCCAGTGTTGATGCATCCTGCTGAGGAGATGCTGGGATGCCCGTCTAAATTACCCTCCGGAACACTAAACTCCTGCTTCACCTGCACTGCTTGAATGAGGAAATGCAAGACATTAAGATGCAATAAGATGCTAATGGAACCAGATTTTAGCCCAGTAATGTTCTATTAACAGGAAGGACAATTACCTGAAAGATAGGTGAATATCTGTGAGGAACTTCTCTTCTTCTTTCCGTTGCTCACGTAGAACATCACTTGGGTGGAACCTGCTGTGGTTTTCTTATGATATGGAGGAATCTTCACAACAATGCTTGACTGATCAGGAAAAAAGACCAGAAAACATTTAGGGACATAAAGAAAACTAACGCAAATGCATTTCACAAAACCAGTGTTACTAAAATAACAATAAGCTCAAGGAATTTCAGGTGATAAAGTTAATATTATGCTTACATTATTACTCTTTTCTTGTACAGCTTTCACATCAACCTCCCATTGTGTTTTACCATCTGAAATAGAAAAAGACAATCCAAAACTCTTCTGTAATTACATAAACTGACAAATGTTGTATAAGAAAATTGATCGAAATAGTTTGAAACGAGAGTCACTAACCGGAACTTTTCTCCAGGAAGACGACAGTTGACTCTGGGTTTACGTTTGGACCCGAGATACACATTTCCTCTCCTCCAGAACCACAAGCGGGAGTAAAACTGTCCACCTGAGGAAGTTCCTGGGCTAAGCGTTGAGCTAGTGAACAGAAAAGACAGTAACAAAAAATATTGATATGATCTCCACTAACTAACAAAAGCTTGCAGGAAACGTCTGTCATTTCATGACACTGTTAAAACGATGGTATGGGACTCACAGCATTCGATCGGTACTGATGCCACCTGCAGCGACAGAACTTTCCCGCCGGGCTGCGGGATGTGAACACGGAAAACGGCGCGCACACGTGTGTTTTTACGCCCGACGTCTGTTTCTCCTTTCCGCAACTCGATGTCCGAGTTCCGTAGCTTCAGGATTCCGGCACAGTCAATGCTTCCAAACAAACATGAACAATCTTTTCATTAGATAATATTTCATTCAATTCTGATTAGTTAGTAATTAAACTGAAAACAATACCAATAAGTTACTTTACAATTCTGGTTCTGTAATTATATTATATATTAAGCGGTAACGTTTAATATAACCGCTCAGCTCTGAAACATTTACCTGTTTGTATTTCTTAACTTGTTGCTTAAACGCAAGTCACTTCAAATTGATTACTGCCTGCAGAACTACTTATAAAAGAAATATCAAATGCAGGTCTTGTACCAAGTATTTCTGACATCAAAACCTGTAAATGTTTTATATTTTCCATCCAGTGCTGCCATTTTATGTTATCTAAAGGTTGAACGGTCAGTCATGTCAACAGATTATTTATGCAAACCCAGAGTCTCTCTGATTGGTGCAGGGCCAGGCATATGTAAATCAGTGGTGACTCAAACAGGTACCTGGCACACATGTTGTTCTCAGGCAGCAGAGGTATTTCCAGAACTTTGGTGCTGGCAATCACGGTCTCCTGACTGGGTGTCCCTACGGTTTTCCCTGTGATTCTGTGGACCTGATAGAACGCGTGTGGCCTGACGTAACGCTCGTCTGCCGTCCCGATGAACATCTGCAGGCTGACGGCTTTCTCATTGTAGCCAATGAGCTGTAAATACAAGAACAAATAATGTATGTCAAGGCCTGTATATACAAATACATATATATATATATATATATATATATATATACACATATACAGACACATATACACTCAATATATATACACATACATATATACCTATATATACATATACATACACCTATATATACATATGTATTCATATATATTTACATAGGCCAGTATGTATATATGCACATACACAGTATTTTTAGGCTAATATTCCAACTTTGTCTTTCCTTTTTTAGTTTGCCATGTGACTCCATCTAAAAACCACGTTCACCTGTTTCTCTAATGGCAGATAGGTTACCCATTTGTGTTGTAGGTAACCAGGGTAAACAAACTGCCCAACGCACGTAACACTAGCTTTTACCAGGGTACCGTGTTAAAAATACCGCAAGCCGTCGTCAGGATCTGTCATTCTGTCTGTAAGCCGGGCTGATAAACATTGTATAAATAAAAAGACACTACAGTACATTATGCATAGTACATTAAACAATCAATTATATAATATTAAATTTATCTCACACAATAGTAGGGTTAAAAATACCTATTCAGTCCTACAGCAGATGTCAGATGAGAAACACGCCCTGAGGTTTGGAAGTCATTCTCAATTTACCAACACAAAACAACAGCTGCCTGAGTTCAGTGACCTACAGTTTATGTGCCATGTGACCAACAAAAACATCACTGGAGAATTAATGATGGATATCACGCTTTAATTATTAACCACAATCAATGAAAAGTCATTTACTGGAGTCTTATATTTTCCTTACATAACCCTGAGGTACGAAGAGACATTTAACAAACCTTAGTGGCCTGATGGCTTCTTACACGTGTAACGTACAAAGCTAGCATCTAGCATTTTTACAAAGCTAGCATTTTAGTTTAGGAGTTTATAAAACACAGTGCTCTTCAAAAGAACATAAACATTTGTATGTCAACATTTTAGGTTGAACGTCTTAATTTTGAATGTTGCTAAAATTGCTGAAGTAGACAAGAAACAGTCGTCCTCAAGTTTATCTTCCATTTCCTTTTCAGGTCAACCACTGGTGAAGTAACACTTGGAAAAGAATCTGGCACAGCAAGTTCAAGCGTAACTCAAGTTAACTCCACTTCCTAAAACTGCAATTTCTGTTTTGCCAATAGTGTCACCAAAAAAGGTTTCTCCAAACGGACCTCCCCAAATACACCCCCCTCAAACAAGTACCCCTCCTGGTCTGGTCCTCCCCCAAACTCCCATCACTGGTTAAGCCTAGATGTGCAAGTAGAATTAGGAAAACACTGATGACACCACATAACCACAATGTTTATACTTTCAGGAAGTTAGAATAGTTACTTCATAGGGGAAGTTTTCAGAAGGACATTTATAGAAGGTTGGTCTGAGGTCTAGGGTGACTTCTGACCTTTACGACGGGGTGTCTTCCACATTCTGATTTAATTGCCCCTCGGCTGCCCTCCGTCTCATAATGGGCTCTGTGGTGGGGTTTTGGTTGTAGCTCAATCTTCAACTCATACTGGCCAAACTGACTGGGCAGAGGGCAATCCAATAAAGGCAATGATGAGGGCCTGAGCAGAAAATACAGACCAGTTAGAAGCTGTAACAAACGTGACTGTTTTGTTTGACTGTTGGATAATGTACAGAACACATGCAACCTATTGTTATAACGTAAACAGGTTCAAAAATGACAGATCATTGAGAACAATAATCCATTATGTAACTCATTTACTTTACCTGTATAAAGGTGTGTTGACCTGTTTGGGTTTAGCCCAAGGGAACTGCCTTGGGACAGCTAAGAAATGTTCCATCAAATCCTCTTTTTTTAAAGTGGGGAGGGATGCAGCTATGCTTGAGGTTAGCGAAGGATTTGCAAGACCTTGGTCTTGAAGACCAGAGTCCTCTTGTCCAGGCAGCAGAGACACCTGATCTTGGTTGTGGATAGTCTGATATGTTCTCCTCGTCTTGGATGGGATGTCTACATCCAACGGAAGGGTTTGGTAGGGGGCAAACGTGGCACCTCCTATCCATGTCTCCTCCGTGACACTCCCTCGAGGAGAATGAGAGGGTGTTGCACTGGGGGAAAGGTGAGGGGAAGCCGAACCAGGAATGACCTCTGCACTGGAATGTCGCCTTTTTCCACATGGCGAGTTCGGCCGAGATGAAGGGCGTGAGGATGAGGAGTGGGGACGAGGACTTAGCCAAGTTTCCTCAGTGACACTGTTGCGGGGTGACTGATAGGGTGACAGTGATTGGGCGTATTGATATTGTAAAGGCTGCTGGTGCTGGTGTTGGTAACGGTACCAAGGGTCCTCTCCATACGCCGCCAACCAGCTGGGTGAACCAAAGGGTGAGACAAGTGGGGACACTTGAGGAGATGCCTGGGGAGAAGTGAGAGGGGAAGGCAGAGGAGATGCCTGAGGTGACACCAAAGGAGAAGCCAATCGAACCCTAGCGGCTGCCTCATTCAGCTCTGCCTCAACATCATCGTAGACATGTGAGAATGATTCACAAGATGAGGCATCTGACAACCAGCTCCGGGAGGACAAGCTGCTGCAGGGGCTAGGGCACAGTGTGTCCCTGTAGGACGGATCTAGTGGGAGAAAGAGCTGGTCTCTGGACACAGAGCCAGCACCATCTTTCCCACAAGCACCGGCTGGCTGGTCCAACTGGTGGGCACCCAGGTCTTGGTGAGAGTTGGCTGGAATAGAGGTTATCTGGATGCTAGGACAGTCAAATACCCTACTGGGGGACTCCATGGGTTGAACAAAACCAGGATGAGGGGTGGCATACGGCTGGGCTGTACAGTTGTCCTGCTGTCCGGTGGGATACTCGGGCCCAGCACCAAAAAATGGGTAGCAGTTGGCGTCATCATCCAATCTAGATTCTAGGGTTAACAACAAAACACAAATGAGTTTTAACATTGGACCCTTGAAGATGCATCAGTCTTTAAAATCAACAGACAGAGTTCACAACCCATTTTATTTCCAAATGTTATTACCAAGTACAGAATGATCATCTAGATTATTGATTATAAATTGACTGAACAGGGAAAAGTGGCCGGGTGTAAATACAAATAGCAGTTAACAATAGAGGATCCCTATTTCTGAACCAGGATGTTGAGGCAACATTTCTCAATTGTAACACTTTTAAAGCTATATTTATAATTTGCTGTATCTACTGCAAAGGCTGCATAAACCAATTATGCAATGACTACATACTACAACATAATTTCCCCTATAAAGCCCTGATGCACAGTACAAATATTTCTGAAACTTAAAGCTTACATTTGTTAAACCTGTGGTAAGACAGTCTTGGAAAATTCAAACCAACCAAACCAAAAAAACAAAAATGTACCCAAGACCTCAGCGGCGGTGCTTAAGTTACGTGATTTGCATGAGCAACTACATTGAATACAATATTTTCCTGCTGGTTTAGACAAGCCAGGAAACTGACAGCTGTCAAAAGACAACAGTAGCCCAGCAGAAACATCACAGCTGATAACATTATCTATTGACCTTAATGACATAACCCAACACACCCCACAATAGTAACTTAAAGGGTGACTTCCTGTGTTTATGTTATCAACAGCTAAACACACTTCAACCACTCCAGCAGTACATGTACAAGTACATATACAAGTAATAACACAAGTAAATAAGCACAAATATCGCAATAATAACAACACAGTGTTGGTTTAGTTTGTACACAAACTTACGTGTGATGCTGCAAGACAAGGAAGTAGTAAAATAGTTTATTTACACTCACTAATACACACAAACATGGCCACTTCATGAAAACATTACACCCCGTCTAGAACCGACGCGACCACAACGCGCCCGTCGCGTCGCGTCGAGCGCCCTTAAAATACAGCACTGACCCGTGTGGCCCAACGAGGGCTGCTGAGGGCTGCCCTCCCCGAATATGAGCCTGAAGTCCAGTTCCTCACTGTAGTTAGAAGTCATGGCATCCGAGAGCTCAGCTCCGCTTCCTCCTGTACAACTTCACAGCTACATGTGCGCGCGCGCCCGCAACGCGCGAACGCAACGCCGCAACTTTCTGAACGCGACGCCTTCGACAAACCCGGAACACGCGCGGAAACGGCGCTTTATTGCCGGATAAAGACCCGGGCGTCGCTTCGTCGACTCTGTGGACGCTTTGAGCGTAACCCCGCGTCGCGTTTGACGCCCGTCGCGAGTCTCGCGCGCGCGTTGACGCCCGTAGTAAAGTTACAGGTTACTGTGCGACTCCAGACGTGACGTCACGGCCGCTGACAGACCGCAAACGCGTACGGAGGTCGCGTGCGCGCGCATTTGCAGGCGGCAGCGGACTAGATAAACGAAACCAGCTTGAGAGTTTAAACACAGCAAATGCATTTAAATGAAGCGTTTAAAATGACATTACATTATAAATGACATTATATTATAAATGACATTACATTATAAATGACATTATAAATTACCATAGCAACCGAAATGTTAGTATTACTGTAAAAAAGTTCATTTCCCCCCTTCAAACTTCTCTAATGTGTTTTGCTTGACAAATAAAATGGTTATAAAGTACAACATAAATCAGCCATTGGTGAACTGTAGCGTAAACTGCGTTTATTTCAATCATATCCGTATAGAGACGCTGGGAACAAATACAGTATTAAATAAAATGAAGTTTTATAATAACATGGCCTCTGTTTTGACTTCCTTGTGCGTGTTTGACATGCACAGTTTTCTGCCCCTTCTGGTGAACAGCAGAAAACCACAAAAATACTGTACAAAGACACTAGGAGTGAAGTTACAGCATCCCCCATATTGAACAGTAGCATTCACCAAATGGCAATATTAAAAAGACAATATTACCATGCAAGGCAGCGACGGCACCTGAAAACGGGAACAAACCTAAAAGCAGACACAAAAATACGGCACTTTCTATAGAAGGAATGAAACGTCTGTAGTGAGCGGAGTTAATGTGTGGTCTGACCACAGACACCATTCACAACTCTCGGCCTCCGTGTCACTTCCTCTTCCTCGTCTAGTGCTACTTCAGTGCTGAGTCTTTTTCGGGCTGTTGACGTATCGTCGTCCGGCGCCAAACACGGTTTGTCGTCCCTCTTGCGTTTGTTAACCAATCCGCTGTTTTCCTCTCCCAAACGTCCCTCCGGGAGCCCGAGAGTACGCAAACACACGATAGCCGCAGCTTGCTCTGCGAATTTCTTTGACTTCTCCCTGAAACCAGAAGAAACAAGATACAAAAACAGCAATCAGTGATTTTATTTGCACTGTTTGTAGTTATATGTGCACGTGTTTGTGCAAAAAACTCACCACAGTGTGGATCTGTACTTCTTATCGGCCACAATAACAGTGGACTGAAAAGCTCTGTCTTGAGTTCGTTGCTCCTAAGGAGTAAAAATAAATAAAGCAAAAGGTTAATTTTTATCACGCATGCAAATATTGCAGCTTCATCACTAATGGCTGAAAATATTTTTAAAGACTTTAAAATAAAGTCACAACTGGAGTTTTGTGCAACATCTGTTTTGTGTGAGTTTGTGTACTTGTCGTTGCTAACCAAGCATATACAAACTTAAGTTTATTTGCCAATAAACTTGCTCTGAAATTAGCATCTCTCCTCACACGCTAGCAAAGCATGTAAAAATGTTCTAGCCCCAAGTTCCTGTTTTCACAGAAAAGTGTCGACACAGGAAAGAAAACACCATTTATCTACAGCCATTGGGTTACATGAGTCATACTAAAAGTTACAAATTATGATATCTTATAAAAATTAATTCTGTAGTTTACTTGTAGTTTATCTCTTAATGTTGCTATGTGACAAATGGCACAAACAGCTGCACCATTTCAGTGCTAAGACCTGTGTCTAGCTCACACAGCACACAGTTCGACTTAGCAAGGCTAAGCTAGCTGCTATAACTTATTTTACTAGTGATTATCTTTTCAGAGCAAACACACCACATTTCTATGCAAAGCAGAACCTTTAATACTATCTACAAGGCAAAAGTAACACTGTAACCAAATTTATAATTAATATAATATTTATTCATATCATGAGATCATGGCTGCACTAAACAGATGATGGAGAAATATATTACTGGAGATATAATCAGACATGGTCAGACAATTATATAAATTAAGCAGTTCATTTTTAAAGTTTTTAGCAGTTAAAGCTTTTATGTTGGACTGATTCTGTAAGTCCAAGTAAAGTCCAAGTAACACACAGTTTCTGGTACTAAAGGACAGTTACTCTGAGTTCTTGTAACTTTCAGAAAGCAATCCGATTACGTAACACATTTCACATAAAACTGACCGTCTCGTATACGGGCTGATCCAGTTTTTCCTTTCGACTCCATTCCAACAGAAACATCTTTGGGGTGATCTGAGGCGGGTAATCTCGCCTACGTGCACACACACACACACACACACACACACGTGTAAATACAGCGTATAAGCACAAGCACGGATCGTGACTTTCACATGAATCAAACCTTTCGAAGCGGATGGGCATCGTGATGACATCATCCTCCAGTTTGGATTTCATTGGCTGATCGCTGTTGGTCTGTTGTGACGTTCGTCTGGTCTCCTGTTCTGCATTGGTTTGATTGTAGAAGTCGGTCATGCCAAACACCTCACTGAACACAAAAAACACTAACATAAATCAACCGTTGCAACTTTTGGAGGTTGTGATAGTATTTGTTCAGCTTTGAATATGAAACAGTAATTTACTGGTAATTTACTTGCCATTGGCAGCTGCAAGTTTATTTTACATCAGTGATGGACTGAAGATAAATTACCAGATTTCTGCAAGCGTCTGAGCTGCGTGTAACTGTTTCCCGAAGGGAGACTCGACTTTGTCTCTCAGCATCTGACACAAGCAGTATTTGGTGTTAAATGGGTTATTGTCATAGCGAACGGCCTGTTAACACAGAGAACAAAATAACTCATCAGGGTTTATAAACATTAAAAATAATATAAATGAAGAGAAACAAATGATTAGGTTTGTTATAAAGGGGTCAAAGCTCACAGTTGTTATTATTCCAAGGATTTGTTTGAAATTATGACCTGATTAAATTAATGCTTCACACAAATCCCAAAATGTCAAAACAACCATTTTTCCAATAAATGTTTTCTAAACGGTGAGGGAACAAAACGTCACAGTAATTTCTCACCATAAAATGAAAACATAGAAGAACAGGCCAAAAATATCCTGCCCCTTTAAAAGGATAAACAGACGTTCAAACTGTTGTACAACAGGAAACACTGAATGATGATTCGTGAATTTGGCATCACTCACGTATTTGATGTATTCCTCCATAACGGCCTCTACAGTCAGCGTCCCCTGCTGGCGGAAGATAGAAGGGTTCCACATGGCCGCCCGGGCCAACATGACAGACGAGGCTCCTGTCTCGACCCGAAACGTCTCAATATCATCAAAGGTCTTCACTAAGTCCAGAGAGCCACCGCTAAATGTTTAACAGAGGTCAGGATCAACAGTAATGCAGATCGCTAAACATCTATTTTGTTAGTGGTCTTGTTATATAATATGCAATATTATTATATTTTCATTACAAAATTGCAATGAAATACTCTTATAATTCCAGTCTTAAAGGAAAGTTTTTTTGTGAAACATTTTAAAATTAATTATTCATTAATTTATTCATTCATTTTGCAGTAAACAGTCCTTTATAGTAACATTTAAATGTACAAATGACATTGCAATAGATAACAATATATTAAATCTAACAGTATATGTACAACAACCTCTGTGCATGAGAGAGTTTAACAGACTTAAACTGACTTGGCAATGACAGGAACCGACACACTTTCAGCTACAGCCTGAATATAATCGCAGTGGACCGGGTGCCGCGGCCGCTCCTCCTTCATCCTAGGATCAGAAACGCAGCAGATGTTTTTAATGCTATTGAAGAATGAATTCATCCATAAACGCGCTTAAGAACAAAACCCCACCTGCCGTGAACCGCTATAGCCGCCACTCCTGTTCTTTCAATTCTCTTCACTAAATCTACTGTCTGCTCCAACTGAAACGACACGTGATA